>JAJIBD010002090.1:0-104719 GCA_021461705.1 Cryptotis parvus
GGCAAGCTGTCCGGTGCCTGTGTGTTGAATACCAAAACCAGTAAAAAAAATGTTTATTTTCCTGACCCCAGAAAAGAGCTCTTAATGTAGCAGCAGTATGAAGAGCGGGCTTTCAAGCAGAGCCTGAAAAAATTTCATGGCCATCCCCTAAGCTCCCAAAGCAAGAAGGATAAAATAATGACTGTCTGTACTTTCCAATGCCGCATTAATATACTTTGACATCGAGGAAGCATACATTAGAAATCTGATGGTGCAAGCGCAAAAAGATCAAGTAAATCATTGCTCGGACTGAGGCGAGGGCATCAGTAAGCATCATGCTGTATTGAAACCAGAGAAATTGTTCCTTGGAGGCGTGATGGCGTTGTTGTCCTTGTCAACATAATTTCATGGCCATCAACATTGATTCATTTGAATGCCTAGCAAACCCGGATAGGATGATTACACTTGAAGAGATGTGGCCCACTGCCAGCAATTTCTATCGTCATTGTCTACGCACCAACATCCCATACAAAGAAATGAAATTAGAAATTCTATATGGAACTGGAGAAGGAGATCATAAAGATCACATCATCTACAAGATTTAATGCCAAGATAGAACCAAGAAGATCAGCTGAAGAATTCCACATTCGGGACCCATGACCCAGAATGGAGCAGACAGGGTGAGAGACTATCTGTGAGTTCATCATATACACCAAGACCATTCCTTGGGAACTCACAGTTCCCGAAGGCTGAAAGCGAAGAAACGTTGGACAGGGGAATCTACTGGCGGACGGTTCCACAGTGAAATTGGCCACATCATCTTCAATCAACAGTTTTGTCTCACCCGATGTTGCTGTCGTCCCCAAATTCCAAACAAGTTAGACCACCGTCTCCTTGGTGCAAAATTCTACTTCTGCAATGGGAGAAAAGGCTGCAAAGTTTAATAAGGAGAACTCCCAGAACTACCACCAGCTGAGAACTCTTTGGCACCATTGCAGCAGCATGGGAAGATACCATCATTAGCGACATCGATGGAAGAATACAACCGACTGGTTCAGCACCTCCATGATTGTCCGAAGAATGCCGAGGAGAAGAAAAAGACACAAAGAAAGGCCTCCTGACTTCAGAAACTCTACAGCTCATTTGAGCATTGGCAAGCGTGAGCCTCAGGAGACTAAATGCTAATGTCAAGCTTGCTAAACGGTGCAGAGAAGCGATAAAGAGAGCCCTCAAAGACAGAAGAGCAGAAATACTTGGAAAGATGCACCGCAGCAGCGCGGAAAAGATTACCGCCACCACCCCGTCCTATAACCAGGGTTCAAGATGACTGCCCTCCAAAGCACCCTGATGGATCTATCACATCTTCCAGAAAGGCAATGGAGGAAGATTATCCAGGACTTCTACTCAAATCTTCTGAAAGCCACATCCACCTGCCCACATGCAAATTCCACAGGATGGATCATGTCAGTTCCCAACGTTCTCCCACTTCTGAAATCCGACGGCGCATCTCGTCGGCAAAGAGGGAACAGCACCAGGCCCAGACAAAGTCAGACCCGAACACCTGAAGAATCTGCCGTCAGGTACTCATCAATACACTAGCTCGGCTCTTCACCCGCTACCTGTCCGGATGCAAGGTACCCTCCCAATGGAAAACCAGCAGGACAGTTCTACTGTTCAAGAAGGAAGACATTCACGACATACGGCAACTATACGCCCCATCTGCCTGTTGTCCGTCATCTACAAGCTGTTTACGAGATCATCCTGAACAGGATTGGCAGAACACTAGATGAAGGACAACCATGCAAGCAAGCAGGCTTCCGGAAAAGGATTCAGCACAATCGACCATATCCACACAGTAACCAAGCTCATCGAGGTTTGTAGGAAGTACTAGATGCCGCTCTGTCTCACGTTCATTGATTTACAGAAAGCCTTTTGATTCTGTGGAGACTAAAGCAGTCATCAGAGCCTAGCCAAACAGGGTGTTCAAACCCAATACATCAAGATCCTTCGTGAGCTGTATTACGGATTCCACCACCAGGATCTCACCATTCTACAAGGAAAGTGATCATTGATGTCAAAGAGGGGTTCGACAGGGTGATACCATTTCACCAAAACTCTTCAGCGCCACCCTCGAGAACATCATGCGACAATTAGAATGGGAAGGAATGGGAGTGAAGATAGATGGTCGGCAGCTACACCACCTCCGCCGCTGATGACATTGTTCTAATAACACCAAACATTAGCCAAGCGGCACAAATGCTGGCTGACTTTGACCGAGAATGTGGAAAGATAGGTCTACAGCTGAATCTAAGAAAACCATGTTCATGAAAAATGAACTAGTTCCAGAGGCCCCATTCACTCTCAATGGAACAAACATCTCTGAATGCAGCAGTTATGTGTACCTAGGTCGAGAAGCCAACATGATGAACGACCTAAAACCTGAGCTGCGCAGGAGGAGAGAGCGGCATGGAATGCCTTCAAAGGCATCGAAGAAATAGCTAAAAGGACAAGAACCTCCGGCTCCGGGCACATCTCTTTGGCTCCACCATTCTCCCTGCATTAACATACGCCTCAGAGACCTGGGCCCTACGAAGCAGGATGAGAATGCATCAGGTCACCCAGAGAGGATCGAAAAAGCTATGCTTGGAATATCACGCCTCACTCAAGTGAGAGAAGGAATCCGGAGTTCTGACCTCCATCGCTATTCCAGAATCAGGGGGCTGTCCCGTTTGCCAAGGCATCGAAAATCAGATGGGCTGGACATGTAATGCGATTTGGAGACGACCGCTGGACTAGAGCCATTACCGACTGGATCCCACGGGATGTCAAAAGATCACGTGGCCGCCCACCACAAGATGGTCAGACTTCCTTGTCAAGACCCTGAAGGACAGTTTGAGGCTCTTCATATTCCTGAATCAACCAGATGCCATTGGGCTACATTGGCACGTGATAGGGTCCAATGGAAATGTTACTGGCGCCCCTCGAGCAAATCGATGAATAACTTGGGATTCAAGTGATCAAGTGAATCAAGTGACCAGTAACGCTCTTTCAGAGCATATGGCAATACAGAATAAGGATCAATATAAGTACCCTTGCCAGAGATTAAGAATTCTGATCAAGTATTTCTGGGAGGATATATGTATTTGAAAAGAAGGTCAATTTTGTTTTATAAAAATATGAAAATTATAGTTTGCTGCAGGTTGACTTTAGAGTCGACCTTGCCACCTCACCTTTCGATGAATTGATGGAGATGGTTTGAGGATCTTTATGTTCTGGAGCAGCAGATGCCCTTAGGCTTTACTAGTAGAGACAGGACCTATGGAATGTCACTGGGTACCCGCTCAGCAACAAATCAAGATGATCGAATGACAGTGATGAAAATTATATTATATTATAATGGTTATTCAAGTATCTGATAATTCCTAAGGATACCACAGTCCCTTAACAGAATACATAATCTAAATTTACTTTTCCGAAGTCATTTGTCATATAATGCTATCTTGTGACCTTTTCTAAGCAAACAGGAACAATTTTAAGGCTATCACAACTACATGAATTGCTTCCTAAAGAGACAGTCTTAATTGCTTTTATAACCTCAATTTTAGTTTGGCCTCATTCCTATAATATATTCCTGAAGCTTGAAATTGGCTTTTTTTCCCCTCAACATTTACCCTTGACTTTTAAGTAGCAATGATTTTCCTTTTCAATGAAGTACTAAAGTTTCATATAACATAGATAGATAGTTAAATTTGATGAAATATACTATGCTTTATTGATCTTTTAATCCCATTCCCTGAAAGAAGCTAGCATTCCTTTTCTGTGGAGCTCATTCACTAAATGTACTGTTCTTTTAAAAATTAAAGTGGGACCAATGACAACCTAATAGTAAGGAGAATTATACGTTTTCTATTTGTGTTTGCTTGATAAAGACTTTTTTTTGTGTCTAATGTGTAGGTCTTATTATCTAAGACTTTGAGTGAATTAATAGATAGACATCTATTAATATACTTACCTAGAAACCAAATGCTAGCCTCTTCTTTGCACAAAATGCTACTACAAGCAACTAAGTTAACCACTCTTAAGCTCTTAAGTGAGAGAAGATCAAGAGTTCTGACCTATGTTGCTATTAGAGAATCAGGGATGTCTTGTTGCTAGGCGTTGAAAATCAAATGGAGCTGGACATGTAATGCGATTTAGGATAACCGCTGGACTAGAGCTATTACTGACTGTATCCCACTGGATGTCAAAAGATCACATGGCCCACCCACCTACAAGATGGTCAATTCCTTTTCAAGACCCTGAAGGAACGGTTTGAGGCTCTTCATATTCCAGAATCAACCTGATGCCATTAGGCCACATCGGCTATATGATAGAGTCCATTTGAAATGTTACTGGCTCCTGCTCAGGCAAATCAATGAATAATAAATTTAGTGATCAAGTGAAGAGAGTAGGGCTTAAAATTTATCCCAAGATAAAATTGTAACCAGCATTGAGGCATGAAATCTAAGCTGAAATGATTTTTTGTTGAACATATTGCAATATAAATAAATATTGAATAATTAATTTAAACACCAGAACCAGCAATATTATATGTCAAATATAAAATAGGAGGCATATGAATCCTCTTTTTGACAACTTCTGATTAATATTATGAATAAATTATGCAATTTAATTACCTAGACTATTCAAGATTATTAAAATTATTATTATTACATTTTGGAAAGAAGGTTAACTTGATCTTTTGCTGCTCAGCAAGTGGCTTGATTCAACTTCATTCAGATACATATAATTTAAAGTCGCCTAACTTACTTCCAGACTTTATTAGGTTGGTATTTATGGTTAGTTTGGAGTTAAAGTTCATGCCTTACACAGAGTTAAGACTGGTTCAATTACTGGAATGTTATGATCCCTGGGCACTGTCAGAATTGATCCATGAGTACAAACTAGATGTAATCCTAGACACACCTGAGTGTGGTCTAGTGTAAAAAAAAAAAACACATAAAAAGTGATATTTGCATCCGTTCTGTTATTTGGGTCAATTATAAATTATTTTTAATTGATACTCCTCTCATAGCCATTCATTGCACTTTCACCTCTCATTTTACTCTTTGAAAAAAGTAATGAATTAATATTATTATTACCAACATATTAGCTGTTGACAATAGTGAGCATGATTTATAGGGTTAATTAAACTACTTGGTGTATCATGAACAGAATAAAAATATATGTACTATAATAAAGGGAATATATAGATTAATACAACTTGAACATGCTAATTAATTTTATCCCTTATTAAAGTGTATTTAATATAGAGATGGAATTACAAAGAGTTCTTGTGTACTAAGTACAATGGGCAGTTAGTACAAATTAAACAGACTTTAGGAGATTGAAAAGTTCAAGGGTTTCAATTATCCGAGGAAAATGAATAGCAATAATTGAAGATAGGGATTATTTACAATAATATTATTATCACCACACCCTGGGATGGTCTTGGTTGTTCAATCAGGAATTATTCCCAGTGGTGCTCAGGGGACCATTTTCTTGGGAATTAAAACTTTGTCTATCATGACCAATCAAGTCCCTCACCCACTATACTATCTCTCCACACCGAGAAGATAGAAACCATTTTCAATAAATAATATTGTGCCACCTAAAAATGGATGATCTTATTAATAAAATGTAGGTATGTTGAACTTTTTAAGATGCACTGATTTAAGGATCAGTTTAATTCACTAGTGAATTAAATCAGTTTGATTCATGGATCAGTTTGATCAGTGTAATTGATTCACTGATCAATGACATTATGTGTCTAAATACACACAGAATACATGGCCTGCAGCATAAGACAAGGACAGAAATAGATTTATAAAGTTTTTTAAATGGTCTTAATAATTTTTATATAATCAGCTGCATTTTTAAATATCTTTTAAGTGTCTTGTAAATCAAGGAATTTATTCCTGCCAACCCATCATCAAATTATGAAAGGCAAAATTTTCTTCAGAAGAGAGCAAAACATCTCTTAGACTGGGCTTAGTACTAAGAAACTTTTCCCACTTACAAATATATTCAGCCCTCAAAGCATACATTCCAAGTTCTTCTGCGTCCCTCACACCATGTTATATATAGCTCTGCAATATAATGAATTCAGCTCACGACATTATAGTCCTTAAAGGTCAGTGTAGCTGATTAGGCACTCGTTTTTGTATCCCAGCCATCACCTCTCCCTCTCTCACTTCCCACATCATACTGACATGGCAGAAACCCAAGTACATCTGACAGAATTAAGTCTTCTATAGAAGCAGAGAATGTAGAGTGATTTTAACACTATGATTTTATTATAAGCCCACGAGAAATTGCATCAACAATTTCCCGACATTCATTTGCTTGATCAAAATTTCATACAACACAGTGTCTGTCACAGGACCTTGACCTCCAGACCCATGGCTTTTAACTTTGAAATCTTTCCCAGCATTTGAAACTTCGCAGTGATTTTTTCCCTTAAGCATTAAAAAACAAACAGGAACAAAGCTGCCTCTGTTCTCTTTCACTCATGAAAGCAGCAGTTGAAAGCAGAAAGGGCACCGCTACTTTTAAGACCTGCACCTGAATCTCCGCAGTCTCTTCACAACCATGTTCTCTCATAAGAGGAGCCTCACCATCTCCACCTCTCCCATGGATCTAATGAGACTCTCACTTCAGAAAGCTGTTGGCAAGCTATGGGATCAAAAAGAGCTCTGAGTTTGAAAGTGATTTAGACACTGGAAGTGAAATGTTCCGCTATTGAAGACTATATGGGTGAGAGTTCTTTTTAGAATTGTGCTGCACAGCATTTGACAAAACGAGTCCCTATACCTTCTCTCCAGTGTGATAAATATTCTCCTCATAACCCCACACAAGGAGAAACTATTCAAAAAGAAAATTACGAATTATAATATTAAATCCAATCTCACAAATCTTGGGTTTCATTAATAAAGGGAAAGATGATACAATTTAAATAAAACAATGTAGACTTTGGTTCTAGGCAAGCTTTTGCTACAGATAGCTGATTCCTAATCTGACACTGTCACTTGCTATCTGTGACTACTGTCATATTAATCAAACCCTTGAGTCTAAATTTACATCAACTATAGAATGCAAATGTTACTTATTCTTCAAGGTTATGATGAGTTTGAAGGTAAGATGATGTTAAATTTCTCACTCACAGTGGAGTGCTTTCTTCACATAGTTAAGATTATTTTACGAATAGGTCTTGAAATCATTAAAGCAATATTTGCAGTATATTTTACTCAAATTAGAATATCACTCTATTTGTACTGACACTAAATATATAAGGCCTACACTCACCCAAAAGAATGTTGGTTTATTTATGAAAAGTAGAGCATTTCTCCTTATACTATTTAAGCATTTTATACACACACATCTGTTCTTGTTAGCATACAACTAAGATAACTTTATAGCCACATATTGCTTCTACATATAATCAAGATTGATTTGCTTCAAACTATTAGTTAAGTTTTGTGCTAATCGATAAAATATAAAATAAAGTATTGGTATTTCACTTTCTTTTTTGCTGTTTTGGGGCCATTTCTAGTGGTACTCAGTGTCTACTCCTGTTTCTGTGCTCAAGGATAATTCTGATGGTGCTCAGGGGATCATATGTGAAGCAGGGGCAAAGTGCATGTGGTATGTACCTTGATCACTGTACTATCTCCCCTGGTCATGTTCTCCTAGTTTTTAACAATGTTCTACTGATAGTAAATTCTGCTGAAATAGATTATGTCATATACATTAAGTATATATAGAAACCTTCTAATACTAATTGGAAGTCATGATATTATGATTTCAACATCTCACGATGTTAGAGCACATAAAATTCTACTTAATTTAAAGCACACAATCACTTGAGAAAATATTATATAGTGTGAATCAGGCATACCGTGGCTCTCATCATGCTATTACATTATTAAAGATTCAAAACAATTCGTACGTGTAAAAAATTATTTACATAATATTTTACATAACAAACTCCTTATGAGAAATGAGAATATTAAAATTTCAAAAGTACAGTCACAGCAAGTGGTTGGCGAGGCATGAAGATAAATCAAATCCTATTTTTTGCCATGCTGTGAGAAGGCTGCTGGCTTTTAATCATTCTCATGTGCCATATGTAAATTCCATCAAAAAAGAAGTTTGGTAAATGTTATAGTACAACACTGCAGGAAGCAAATCTATTTATAAACATCAATTAAAATATATTCCAGAGCCTAAATTCATTAATAATATTTACTAATCTGCCTATTCCATATCTCTCATAGTTACTAAATTTTCTCTCAACTTGTATTGCAAACAACACATTTCAGAACTACCTACTGTTTGCCTATATATTCTACTTTACTCAAGGTCATTCCAAACTTCTTCAGTTCAGAAGCTTAAAAGCCTCAAGCAAGGCAGTAAAAAGTGGAAATGAAAGTGGAACAGCATCAGATAAGTACCTAATATCAAATTTAATATAATCAATAAAATAATGAACATTATTGAAAAAATTCTGCAAAGAATAAATATCACTATCTTCAAATAAAAGTTAAGTAGCCCAGGAATTAAACCCTTCCTCCCCAAACAAAAGGCCGGTTTTGAATGTTAGCATCAATTAAAAATAAAAAGTTAGACCTTTTGGCCACAAAGCATTAGCTAGCCAATTACTGTGATTTATTATGCTTCCTTTCTTCTGGACTATTTAGTGTTCCTTTCAAATTTCCCTTGTTTACTGTACCCAAGATCTGTGTTACCTTTCTCAATGTTTTTAAATATTCATATTATTTTTACTTGGATTTGAATTTAACTTCTAAACACACGATGCCTTTATTTTCTTTCTCTGCCTTGTTGTCTCAGTACCCTGCACCTTTGTAACATACAACTCTCCTCAGCTGTTCCCCTTTTTCCATGCCACATTCCCCATACCATTGCTAGGGCAGACAAGAGCCCCTACAGTATATGCCTTTTAATAAACCAACAGGTTTTTCCACAAGAACCACATGGAGATCCAGCCTGTTGTTATCTCCCCACATGGCCTTCATGTGTGATAGCCAACCCATCTTGCAGGGTTAATTTCTGCCATGGCTTTTTCTGCCTCGCCATGCTAATTTCCCTTCTATGGCTTCCAGGAATAAACCCTCACCTACAGAGTCATGTTGTATATTTCCCCTTTTCCTAAAGCTAAGAGACAGTGGACAGAAGGGACAGAAGTTTCTTGGAAATGAGGAAATATGGCATCCTACTAGGGAGAAACACAGCACCACATATCACAGGGGTAGACGACATAATTAGCCTTATCATTCCCCCAGAACAGAGGCAATGACAAGAGGAAACAAACTCCTTCAAAGGGATGGCATCGTGTTTGATAAGAAGTTGCCACAAAGGATACTTGCAAAGTAATGTTTTATTTATATCGCATCTCAGACTTGCAAACAGAAGTTGATTCATTTACAAACAATGGCAACCCACATAGAAAATGGAATCAACATTCCCCAATGACTCTTTAAGATGGACGATTTCATTATGGAGTGTGCTATATAGGGTCCACAGAGGGGTTAGTAGAAGAGAACTCTACATCGTCAATATATTCAGTGTTTGCACGTGCGTAAAGTGAATCCTGTCGTATCTGTCTCCTGATTAGGAGAAATTTAATGCTTCAGCTCTTTGTAATGTTTGCTGTTTTGTTATAACTGCTGTGTAGAGTGAATGGCAGGTGACATTTTATAAGATTTAAATATGGTAAGAAATTAATCAAATTAACATACTGCTTCGCTAAAGTATAATGAGTCATTTGCATATAAAGTGCAATCGAGTCTGTAAATACAAAATGAACTTCAAATTACTGGGGAACGTCGTGAACTGCATTTGTTACATATTATAAAATAGACAAGAAGAAAAAAGGCTTGTGAATATTCTTAACTTCCAACTGATTTATGATACGTTCTGTAGCTGTAATGGCAGGCTTAGTCACTGTAATACCCAGAATTCCCTGTATCTAGAGAATTTATGACTTCAATCTGACATAAACTATGAAAGTAGCCATTCCTTGTAATCAGTTTGCTACCAGGATCTGAAAAAGCACTTAAGGCTACACTTGGCAAGAAGAGAACGAGAAAGAAGATGGGAACCTTGAAACATATTTAGACAAATGTAAATTACCTAAAAATTAAAAGAATGGAAAACAAAGGTCATGAGCTACTCATTTTTATTTATCTTAAAAATGTATGTTAGACAAACATCCTGATCAGAGTTCAGCTGATGCCTTCTGCAAAATGACATAGTAAATATTTTAGATCATTTTGTCATCAGTCACAACTACTTAATATTGTTTCATAGAGTGAAATACATAATACTTAAATATATGGTCATAGATAGATTGACACTAAACATTATTCACTAAAAACAGGAAGCATGGAGTAAGAGTTTATCAATACCTGGTCTAAAATGATGCTATCCTAGAGCCTTCTCAGATAAAAACACGTTTTTATTTAATGGAAACCTACCAAGAATTCAAAAATACCACTGGAGTGACTAAGCCATTGAATTAGTAGTATATATCATTTTAGCCCATTTAAAATCAGATTTAAGTAGTTACATGTGACTAGAGGCAACAGTCCTGAACAGAACAGACAGAGATAGTCGAATATCAGAGTAAAAAGTTGAATTACAAAAAAAATTCAAATGCGCATTAATATTCTAAGACATATATGCTGGTTTAGGAAACCAGATAGCATAAGTTCCACAAATGCTGATTAATCATTATTTTCCTGACTGGATAGTGACTTTTTCCTAAAGAATGCAAGTAAATAAATAAACAAACAAATAAATAAAACTAGAAGAAGAAAAGTAAATATCAATGTATGGTGGACATCAGATTACATAGGGAGATTCCGTGTTCATTCGAGTTAGGCTCTCATATGTCGCTTTGCAAATTTGACAGTGACATTTGTAAAATGATAAGCTGAAGCTTAGACGAGGTTTCAATAGTAAGAAGAGAGTTGATAGAAAGGGAGGGAGGGGAGAGAGAGAGAGAGAGAGAGACAGTCAGACAGACAGACAGAACCCCATTCAATCTCTAGAGAGGATTGAGGATTGTTCTTGTTCTAGATTTTACAGATTAATTCCAAATTAAATAAAAATCAATAGCCAAAATTTAAACTAACTTCCCAGCAGCCAGATGGCCTCTGTGGTAGATGGCTTCTGATCTGGCTTCTGATCAAGCTCACCTTCTGTGTCTTGCACTGTCTCTAAGCTGGCCCTTCATTACAGCTAATGGTTCTCAAGTTTAATTCCTTCCAAAAACATTCTTCATCCTATTTCTGTCTGGATTCAATGCCTTTAGTTATTTCATATAAAAGGACTTGATACAATGTCAATCACTCTCAACAACAGATATTTAATTATTTTTATTTCTTTGAGGAATGTTCATGAAGTCTTGGAATTTTCCACTTGCCATGAAAATAAAATCCAGCTTGTCAAATTTAAAGCTTAAATGTGATATCAGATAGTTATGTTTGTTGGAACCACATAACTGCTTTCTTGGAAATACTTTTCATACTATATTTCTGGTAGGTTTAAACATTGACTTAAGTACACACATTTTTCTTATATAAATTATTAAAAAAATCTACATGCTGTACTACACATATTACATCAGAAAGACTGCCTGCATTTGCTTTTAGCTAACACAAAACAGGGCATATATAGTTTGCTTACAAGTGAACATAAATCATCTTAAGGCCAAGACCAAGTTGCTTAGATGAACTACTTAGAGAGAGCTAACAAGTAGAAGCAGTTAACTTGAGGTATTAGTTTATTCAATTTCCTTCTGCTGTTTTATTGTACTGGGGATCGAGCCAGGAACTTCACACTTGTGAAATAGACCCTACACTATTCAGCCACCCAAACCTAACCATTTTGAGTGTAGTTATTGCTTAAAGATTAACTACAAAAAGCTACACATTTTTTAAATATAGTGTTATCTATATTTTATCCATTGAGAAGCAATCTCTAGATGGAAATGATTTGTGAGCATTAGTCAGAGTAAAGTAGTTTAACCAGTAGAGGGCTGTAGTTTACAGTAACTCATCCTTCTGAAGTATTTAAAGATATTTAAAACGCAAATAGTCTATGAAATAGTCTTACTAATTTAAACAGAGAACAAAAGATGAAAATCTTGCTCAAGGGGACATGTGTAACACACATATGCTTATAAAATAGTGTTTTTCTCATTTTTCATAAATTTTAAGTCAACAGTAAAAAATACCTTCAATTATTATCTTTTAAGCATGGAAAAAATTCATGTAGTAGCTTCCATATTAACATCAACACACAGCCTTTGCTACTTATTTTAATTGTGCAAATTTTTAATTAAAAAGATCATGTACCATGTATAAACCATTGCAATAAAAAATCAGAGAAATGGAAGACTGACTAATGGAGAACGCCTATTTTATTTTCAATACATTTTCTGAGCTATTCACTTTTATTTATTTTCCATATAAACATGAATATATCTTCGGATTAAAAAACTTTATTCATGAGTACTCGTTTAGCAAATTTTACTGAATATTGTGATGTAAAAGGAGGAGATGAGAAAGCAAGAAAAGAAAAACAACTCATATAACTCTTACAGGCATTAAGTAAATCAAAACCTTCACTAGAAGGACTACAAATGATGTAGATCACAGGCCTAGCCTCTGTGGGGCCTTGCATAAAATGATATCCAGCTAATCTGTCTCTCATTTTGGGTGGCCTCCACAACAATAAAAGAACACTGATAAGTAAAATTTTGGTCTTACTGAATTACTTTACAATCTATTAATGATTTGTTTATACATTCACCCTCATTTTTCAGTGTTAGATTAACCTGAGACCACAGATAATAAAGAAGAAAATAAATAAATAAATGTCTAAATAAAAAAGTAAAACATCTTCCAATAGTTTATCTGCATTTAGACCAAAAAATAAATACAACAAAAATAACTACAACCCCCAAATTTTTTTGTCTTTTGTCTCTTTAATCACTTTTATAGATGAAAATACTATTGTAATTATTCAATATTTTATTAAAATAAATAATTGACAGTTTAATTACGAGACTGTGAAAGAAATGGACCAAAACAGTAACCAATCAGGAGAAAGCTGAATAGCTCCTAGAGAGTAATAATGATTTTAGTGGCCAGTTAGCTGTGTATAATTCACATAAACAATTCAGTGCTGGCATACATTGAAAAAAGATATAAATCAAGGTATACTTAGTAACACGATTTGCTCTAATTATTAACATATTCTGAGAAAGTGCCATTTTTAAAGTCATATTACTAATATGACTTTAGTATATCAGTTACTAATAAGGTTCAGGAATATCTAGGAATCCCAAGGTCATAAGGTCATAGATTAATAAAGTTTCTCTCCTCTCCCCTTGAGGGTTGGGTTTTGCTAATTAGCTTTCTTTGGGGCTCCATGCAGCTATACTCAGAGCTTACCTCTGGCTCTGCCTCCAGGGTCTCTTCAGCAGAGTTTAGCACTAGGTTTATCAGCATTACTACACTCCCACTGTATTAGCTCATGGACCAAAGATATTTTTGTTTGTTTTTTAAAGTGTTACCAATTTGTTTATGAAAGTGTAGGTGATGAAATTTGTGATGAAGTCCTAGATATCTGGGCCATGTCTAATTGTGCTCAGTGCTTACTCCTAGTTCTGTGTTCAAGGAGCACCCCTGATTGTTCTAGGAACCATTATGTGGTGGCCAAAATTGAACTGGGTTTGGTCACGGCAAAGTGTCTTGACCTATATCTTACTTCTCTGACTCAAACTCCATTCGATTTGGAGACAAATCCAGCAGTTTTCAGAACTTTTTCCTGGCTGTGTATATAGGGATCACTTCTGCTGGGGTTTGGAGGAATGTATGTAATTCCAAGGATAAAAATAACGTTAGATGTTTGTAAGGCAAATGCCAAGCCTACTATACTTGCCCAGTGACACAGACATGCATGATTTTAGCTAAAAATATCTCCTCAATAATTCATGTACTCCCTTATAAATAATTATTTATCAAGCATCTCATATAGGCCACTGTCTGCCTGGTGTTCAAACTATAGTGGTAAAGTAAAACTATGTGATCACTGACCCAATTGAATCTACTAACTAGGGGAAAAATCATTATATGCAAAATCATTCAATTAAGGTGCAAGTACAGCTGTTGGTAAATATTGTAAAGAACATTATCAAGAAGTTAACAGAATGAGGGGGTATTTAACTTTATTACATATGATAACTCAGTAAGACTATTTATAGAAAATAGCATTTAAGCAGACTTTAATATAAACTATTTAGAAAAGCAGACATGAAAATAATAGGTAATAATAGAAGGAGCAATGACATGCAACAGTTTTCTCTGGTGGGAAATACAATTTAAGTGCTGAAAGAATCATTGCGCAGAACAGTAAATGACAGGGAGGGGCTCCGCTTTAAATTAAGATGCTAGCAATTAGTAGAATAGGACACTTTCAGGTATGAAATGCTTCAATATTTTTACAGTGGGCAATCACTTAGCTCTGCTATTCGGAAAGCAACTGCTTATTATGGATTGGATGTTTGGGCCCTCCTTCCAATGAAATCTACATGTTGACACGTTTTCCACCACTGTGATTGCATTTAGAGACTAGTTTCAAGATACAACCATGAAAGTGGGACTTGAAAATGGAAAGTAGTCTTTTAATTAGAAAGCATACAGAGCTGGAGCTCTTGATACTTGAAGGAACAGCAAAGAGTCAACAGACAAGCCCTAACCTGTGGTGCTCAGGGTTTATTCTAGGCTCTGTGCTCAACAATCATTTCAGGTGGTGCCTAAGGACTCTATGCAGTGGAGGGGTTTGATCTGGTGTCAACCATGTCCAAGGAAATCACCTTAATTCCTGTGCTAACTCTCCAGCATTCAGAACTTATTGGGGTCTTGAATGCATGTCAGTGTCCAACAGTGAGAAAGAAGGACATCAAAACCATATTGTTTAAGTCACGCAACCTATTGTATTTTGTTATATTGAAAAAAATAGAAGAGGGCTGGGATGATAATACAATGGGTAAAGAGTTTGCCTTGTAAAAACGACCCAGGTTTGATTCCCAGATTACCATATAATCCCCTGAGAACTGTCTTCCCATTCATCATCGATTGGCTCGAGCGGGCCCCAGTAACATCTCCATATATCCTGTATCATGCTAGTAGAGCCCAAGGGCATCTGCTTTCTTAAGTGCAGAGCCAGGAGTAAAGGCTGCATATTTCCAAATGTGATTCCCTCCCCAAAGTAAACACAGCAGAAAGCCTTTAAGCCTATGACAATGATATCACGTAATGACATTAAGGAACAACTCATATATGCATTTAGAGATTTACATGAAGTGGATAGCAAGCTATTAAGGCTGACAGAATTCCAAATATAGGGGATTTCTGTAACTATTTCTGAATAAACCAATGGACATCTGGCCAAAGTGGCACTCTTTACTCTAACCGAAAAAGATACCTGTATGCATCCAAATGTCACCCACTTTCTTCTTTAAGTCCAGAAAAGTACTAGAAGCATAATGTGAGCTATAAGCAGAAATATTGGCACACTAAAAAAAATAAATCCAATCATTACTGTTCAAAATATCCTCACATGCAGTAATTTATAGTGTGACCAATTAGAAATTTCAAGTTTGATCTAAGCTATTACTATTTTATCTTTGAAACCAAAAAAGGCTGGATTTGATATTAAGAAATGTTACTGTCGCCCACTCGAGAAAATGATGAATGTGATGTCTAGTGATCTAACGATCTAGTGATAATATATATGCATATATATGTATATATATATAAATAATCTGACCTTAAATAATTTCTATTTTGTGAACTTTAATAGCTTTCTTTGAAAAATGGTGGGAGGATATTTTATTGAAGATGGTTATAAAAGTAACTAAAGTGATACAGAATTTAGGGGCTGGAGCAGGTAGGGTGTTTGCCTTGCATGCAGTCGACCTGGGTTTGATCCTTGGCATCCCATATGGTCCCCGAGCACTACCAGGAGTAATCCTGAGTGAAGAGCCAGGAGTAAACCCTGAGCGTCGCTGGGTGTGACCCAAAAATAAAAAAAGAAAAAAGAAAAAAATAAAGTGATACAGAATTTAGAAATATTTAAATTTATACTTAATCCCATTATTTCTGGGGTTTGGAGGAATGTGTAATTCCAAGGATAAATAACGTTAGATGTTTGTAGGGCAAATGCCAAGCCTTATGAGGTTGTCTTCCTCATATTTGAAATTATTGACAGGCATGATTGAATTAATCATATATTTTGTTTTTCATTGTTTTAAATGTTTTACATTGTTTTACTCAGGAAAACTAACATTAATGAGAACTGTTTAGCTTTGTAGTCACTTGGGAGTGGTACATTTCTTGAAGTCAGCACTATAAACATTTTCACTATGGTATGCTTTTTGTCTAATGAATTCTTCCTCTTATGTCAATAGTAGTGGTAGTAGTAGTGATATCATCAACTGTCGCTCTACTACTACGCTCAATTTCAGGTGCATATTGACTACTGCAGACGGGTTTCTTCTTCTAAGCATAATAACCTTAATAGATAAGCACATTAATGAGTCCCATTTTATAATTAAGAAGTTGAAATAGAAATCTGTTAAGCAATAGAAATATTTGCAGAAATCAAGTATTGTTTATATAATAACAGTAGTATTTTTTAGAAGAGCTAGACTTTGAATAGCAAATTCACAACACAAAATCTGGAAACAACTCAATTGCCCAAGAACAGATGAGTGAATAACAAAGCTATAATACAATTACACAATGGAATAAAATGCGATGATAGGAAAAATGTATCACTGTATCACTGTGTCACTGTCTTCCCGTTCATCATCGATTTGCTCAAGCGGGCACCAGTAACATCTCCATGTGTCCTGCCTCATGCTAGTAGAGCCCAAGGGCATCTGCTTGCTCCAGGAACATAAAGAGCCTCAAACCATTCCATTAGGTCATGGGAATGAGGTCTATAATTGTTACTGGTATCTGGCATATCAAATATGACACAGGTAGCTTGCCAGGCTCTGCCGTGGGGTAGCATACTCTTGTAGTCATCTCTAAATATAGCATTTATTGATGAACCGCATGGCAGCGAAGCTGGGGCTGTGATAGGCTGGTCTGCTGCGTGGAGTTCTGATGAGGGGGAAGTCCGGAGTGGAAAATGGAGGCCCTCATGGAGTGGGGATTGTCTGGCTTGTTACGAGGCTCTGCTTGCGTGCCAGGCCAGAGCTAGAACCCGCCATCCCTCCCAGGTGCCTCGTGGAGTGGCTGGGCACAGGGAGAGTCAGTAGCAGCTCTGCCCCATGTCTGTGAGTCTCCAGACGGGGCCTCATTTGGAGGAATGCGGCGGGTACAAAGTGTGTAAGGTGGACAGCCCAACTGTTACAACCACTTTAAAAAACCTTGGGGCTCTCGGGGAAGAAAGTAGTCATAAAATTTGCTTATATGTGAATGGGCATGGGAAGTATCATGCTGAGTGAAATGAATCAAAGAGAAAGGGACATAGAATGAACATACTTATTTGAGGGATATATGAAGCAAGGTATGAGAACAATATCCAAATACAACAGAATGAGATCCAACAGTATTGACCCATAGTAGAAGACTTGCCACACGTAGGTGGAGGAATACGATTAGGACAGAGAAGGAATAACTATAACAATGGCATGAAAATGATCACGCTGGACAAGAACTGGGTACTGAAGGAGATAAAGTGAGAAAAAATGGTACCCTGTCAGTAACTGTATTTTTTCAAACTACAGTGCTTAAAAAGGGAAAGAGAGGAAGAGAGAAAGAGAGAGAGAGAGAGAGAGAGAGAGAGAGAGAGAGAGAGAGAGAGAGAGAGAGATGTATCGGCCTAGAGTCAGACTGGGGGTGGAAAGAGGGAAATTGAGAATACTGGTGAATAGAAATATACAATGTTGTAGGGATGGGAGTGAGAACATCGTATGACTAAAACTCAATCATGAAGAACTTTGAAACTGTATATTTAACAGTGAGGTAAATTCAATTACAAAATAGGTACCACACCCAGCAGTGTCCAGGTGTTATCTATGGTTTTGGGGATGGAGTTGCTCTCTCAGTGCTCAGGTGAAATAAGTTTTTGATCACACCTGAGTCCCAGGCAGACAAAGCAGGCACTTCAGTCTACAGAACGAACTCTCTGGTCACATCATGACCTCTTAACCTTAAACTCTAAAGAGAAAGCATTTACACATTTAGGAGTATTCCTGTATTTCTGTAAGATGGATTAACAATGACAGAGACAGAGACAGTGATACACACACTCAGAGAGAGAAAGATATGATTATGATGAAGATGATGATGTGTTTATCCCATTATTATTATAGGACTAAACTACTCTAGAAAATTTCTTCTCAAAATTGTTTGACCAAGCATGGCTACAAAATAATTTGTGAGAGTGCCTTCAGTAATCATATCTAGAAGGTAATAAGAGATGTTTCTGATGAGAGAAGCATAAAGTAAGAAGAAAAGGTAATTAAAAGAATAATAGTTGCGAAAATATGCAATTCTTGAACATGACAAAAGAGGTGGTTTTCTCTGTGTGTGAAATCATGATACAAGTGACATGTGCTGCTAAGTGTAGATAGATGATGAGGAATCAGTCAGAGAAATTTAGTTTTAAATATCATTTGTGAGAAATGGACTGTTACAACATTTTTACCAAAGGGTAGTTGACAGAATTGAAGATCAACTCAAAATAGATTAAAAGAAAAATGTCACACAGAATAGAAAATACCACTATTAGGGGAAAAATGTAACCCTACCTGTAAAGATTTAGAACACTTTGATCAAAAATAATTTTAAAAATCACTTTAAAATGCCTCATCAAAATAAGATATGGTTTTAAGGGACATTTTCCAGGCCTTCCAAGTGTTACTTTTCAACCGTGTCAATTTGAAGTGTCTATGATAGAAATCTGTGATTCAAGAAGATAAGCAAAAGTACACTGGTCCACAATCTATAAAAGGTAACAATTGTCCCTTTATGGTGAGCATAAATGGTGCTCCCTGGGTCCTATGAACCATTCCTAGTTTCACAGCTAGTGTTGGCTTGGTAATTGGTGCTTGGCCAGGTGACATTGCCCCAGCTGTGCTGGTTCTCACTAGGCAAAATCTTGCAGGGTGTGGGGAAGTGAGGAGGGGTGGGGAGGTTATAGGGGGAAATAATCTCGGCTCCTAGAACATCAGCTACACACTAAGGTCTTTCTTCTGTTCAATTGGACTTAATGACTATGTACATCGATATTTTCCAGGCCCGAATTAAGTCTTTTGAGAATGACATTCCCCAAACGGTATTTCAAGAGAGGTGATGCATTTGGTATTTTAATTCAATATAAAACTGTTGATCTACTTACTGAGAAAAAAGATTTGAAAAGTATGGTGTTTGTTGACAGATACAGTCATATGTGACTACAGATTCCACAGAACTATGATAATATTCCTACTTAAATAGTAAGTATCAGTATAGAACTGTTGCGGTTACTGGTACTAGATTGAAACCTGTAAACCTAAAATGTTGCACCAAGTGGGCAGGGAGGCAGCTCATAGTGGTAGAACATCTGGTATGAATAAGGGCTCTAATTGATTTTACTGAGCCATGTGCCTTATCCTTCCAGAACTCTGTGTGCGGGTATGTTTACACTATTCAATTGTCCTTCCAGGATCATGCAATACAGTGTTTGGCCACATGTATTTTCAGGCTCACACAGTCAAGCCAAATACCATTGGTAACCACCTAGGCTGCCTAGAACTCCTAGCAAGCACCTGTCCTCCACTGAAAGGGTAAAAATAATAGCATGAACCCCAAATTAACTACAATTCCAATAGAAAATGATTAATTATTTTGTTCATTTCCACCCAGATAATAATTTTATGGAGATTCAATTTTAACTACTAAATTAAACAGTTTATTTTTATAAATATTTGAGATGACATATAATAATAATATAAATAGTTTGACCTATTTGGTATTAAGTTCTATTAAAGTATATATGTAATCAAGTTCATTTTAAAGGAGAATAAAAGTATGTTTTAAAGTTTTGGTCTTTATCAAAATTGTTTAAGTTTAGAATTATCCTTTTATTTCAGTTAGAAAAAAAAGTTTGATAGACTAAGTTGTTTGTCCAATGTCACAGAGCTACTTTTCTGTATTCCAATCTAGCTCATTTTCTTCAATCTGTATTCCTCCTATTATTTCCCATTACAATATAGTATTAATTTTGGTTGTCCTTCCTTTCTGTTTCCATATGCCATACTAGTAGGAGCTTAGATTTTGTAAAGAGAGAGTAGTGTGTGTGTGTGTGTGTGTCTGTGTCTGTGTCTGTGTGTCTGTGTCTGTGCCTGTATCCCTGTGTGTAGAACTTCCTCCTAGAATATTTGCAAAAGAATTCTTCACATGGAGCATTCTTCTACCCTTAATTATATCTCAAAGTCCAAAATGATATAACTTTATTGTTCCATTGAAACAAACATAATTCATGACATGTGAATAAAAGACAATGAAGACTAATAAAATAGAAAATTAAGTTAAAAATAAAAAATAATAAAGAGTCACACAAGGATTAAAGAGATAATAAAGTGGGCAGGGTGCTTGCCTTGTGCTTAGCCTTCCAGAGCCCTCCAGGAATGATCCTCAACAACATTTTGTAGGTACCTAATTATGCACTTCCCAGCTTTCAGAACTTGCTTTAAAAGTCTAAGATAGTCTGTTTCAACAGATCAAACTACCACAATATCAGTAATTGATTGGACAAATGGACATACTACCAATAAAGACATACCATCATAGATGTCTTATTAGCCAATTTACCTAATCATTATAGAACATTCCAACACAACAGCGAAAGATTGCAATTTCTTCCCAAGGGCACAACAACTTTGACAAAGGGGGCAGTGTACATGGCAAGTGCCATGATCGTATAATAATTCTCTGGCTATTTTCTTACTTCCTTTGTTATATAATAGCCATATTCAGCAGTGCTCAGAGTCATGAGAGCTACCCAGGAAGTGCTCAGGCAATCATGAAGTACAGGGTATCAATCTCAGGGCCTGGTGCATGATAAGATGTGGTCTGTGAATTGAGCTTTCTACCTAGTTTCTTTAGTTTCTTAAGCTCATCTGAGACTTCAACCTTATATTTTATAAACCACTTCAAATTGTGAACTTAATGGCATCTTTCAAATCATTGTGCATTAGCTTTCTTTTGTATTCAATAATTTAAATTTTATTTAAATATTTGGAAATTATTAAGAACACATTGTCTTTCCTTTATTTAATTCCATCATTTAAAGAACATTACTTTTTGTTTTGTTTTTGTTCTTCATACAGCAGTACTCACAGCCTGGCTGCGCAGCCACAAGCTGCCGCACGGTTCATCAATAAATGCTGGATTTAGAGATGACTACAAGAGTATGCCACCCGCATGGCAAAGCCTGGCAAGCTACCCATGTTGTATTTGATATGCCAAATACCAATATAAACCTCATTCCTATGATCTGATGGAATGGATTGAGGCTCTTTATGTTCCTGGAGCAAGCAGATGCCCTTGGGCTCTACTAGCATGAGGAAGGACATATGGAGATGTTACTGGGGCCCCACTCAAGGAATTCGATGATGAACGGGAAGACAGTGATACAGTGATACAGCAGTACTCAGGTCTTACTCCTGGCTTTACACTCCAGGCATCACTCTTGAAGGCGTTCAAGGGACCATATAAAAGTCCAATCTGTTGTCATATCAGATATCCAATCTGAGTTGGCAACGCAGAAGGCAAGGACACTTCTCAGGTGCTCAGGCTCTAAGAACATTATTTATATGATTTTAGGACTTTAAATTTATTAATTTAATTTGTATATGTTGTATGTGTTCTGATTTGCAAATTAATTTCTTTAATGTTTGGGCTCTGATCAGAGGAGATATCTGTACTGTTTTTTTTTCTCAATTTTTCTTGTTTTCCTGAGTCTATTGGGCTGCAAATAATATACTATGTGTACCTGGAAATATCTAGGTTATAGTATTATATGCTATCACTTGTATCATTTGTATCACTTGTCTTCTCATTGTTCATCAATTTGCTCCAGTGGATACCAGTAACATCTCCACACATCCTATTGCAAGCATGTGTAACCCAAGAGCATCTGCTTGCTCCAGGAACAGGAAGAGCCTCAAACCATTCCTTCAGGTCATGGGAATGAGATCCATAATTGTTACTGGTTTTTGGCTTACCTTGCCCAGCTCTGAGAGGTAGGTGGTATACTCTCAGTAGAAGGCTCTTATCCCGAGCATTTACTGATGAAACTCAATGGGGAAAGAAAAGGTTTTCTCTTTGGTAGAGCTCTGAGGAGTTGTGGAGACTGGTTGTTGAGAATGATTTACCTCATAGTGTGACGGTTTCTCTGGCTTTTTGCTAGGCTCACTGGGATTATAGGTCACAGCAAACAATCTTTGATTATTTTATACTAAATTCCCAGTATTTATGAGGTCCCTTGTGAACTTTCTTTCTATCCCCTCTTTTTCTTCCCCAGGTATTTCTGAACTTTCATATCCAAAGGTTTCATTCCGATAGTTTTTTTCTCAATTACAGAGGTATAATGCCTTAGATATAAACTTCTCATTCCCAGTTTCTACTTTAATTTAAGAACATAGTAACTGTTCTTGGATATTGCTCTTACTTCAGGAACCAATTTCATATGTTTCTGGATTTCTGTATGAAACATAACACCAAAATGTTAAAGTGAATCCCACAGAGTTTAACATACCCATACCTATTATATCACACTTTGACTAGAAATAATGCTTTTGATGGCTATTTAATGCAATGATTCTTAAACTCTGGAATAATGGCAAACATTTATCTCATAATCATTTGTGGTATGGACTACATAAAGCATTTCTACTAGTGCTATTTAATGAAACTGCTTCAACTGTAATATTTTCATCATATTATGTATAGCAATAAGTAATTAGGCAAGGTATTATGTGTGTGTTTGTGTATAAATGAGTGAGAGGGCAATATAAACAAAGGGACACATAAGGTAATGACATACTTCATGGCATGAAACAAGAGGTCATTAAAATAGAATAGAGGAATGAAATGTGTAGAATGGAGTAGATAATAATTATGAAACTAATATCTGAGACACACCCAAAAAGGATAAATAAAAGAGACAAAGAGCAATATTACTGTTAATGGAAGAGGAATTCTGCTTTCAATTTGAAAGCATTCAATAAGAACTCCAAGTGGGGGGCCAGAGCAATAGCACAGTGTGTAGGGAATTTGCCTTGCATGCAAATGCAACCGAACACCAACAGTTCGGTGGGATGCCAGGATGTTCGATCCCGGCATCCCATATGGTTCCCCTGTGTACTTCCATGAGTAATTTCTGAGTGAAGAGCCAGGAGTAACCCTTGAGCATCATTGAATGTGATCCTAAAACAAAACAAAACAAAAAAAGAACCCCAAGTGGGCTGGAACAATAGTACAGAGGGTAGAGCATTCGCTTTTAATGTAGCTGACCAACGGCTTACAGGGTTGGATCACAGCCTCCATTAAAAATAACTGAACCACTCAGAGCCTTCAGGAAAGCATTGACTAACTAGAAAGTCTTGGCATGTGACCCTGAAGGGCTCTCCTTTTCATCTGTATGATTGTTCAGTGCAATATTCCTTTCAACTCCTCACTATCACCTTAGGAGGATATAATACAAGATAGAGCATTCTATGTCATTTCTTGCTCTTCTGCTCATTTTCTGAGTGACCTTCTAGAAATCTCTTAAACTCTCTAACACAATTCCCTCACCTGTCAAATGTGAATGAATTCTATGAGCTAACTGAATATGTAAATTAGCTGCAGGGTTTTAAATTTTCTGCAGAAGATTGGTTATCATAAGTACCCATTGTGCTTTAAATAATAATTAAGGAGCTTTAAAAATCCATTTGCTTACTTTTGTTAATCTTTAATTACTTTTCATTTTCCAAATATTCATTTAGTGAAAGGAATTGCTTTCACAGAAGTCACATGCTTATAACCAGTAAAGCTAACAAATACTAAACAATGCTTTGTTTCCATAAACAAAGTTGCAAACATAAAAGTGACCTAAGTCATTTTTATGTTATGATATTAATGTCATAAAAGTAAATGATATTAATGAACAGTCACAAGTAGCTGATAGCAATATGTGTATAAAAGGAATGGAGTGACTTATGGTATAGGAATTTTTTTAGATACACATAGGCAGTTCTATGGAAGCAAATCTAATTTCTTAAGAAAAGCATACTTAATAGAGTATAATTGTTTTAGATCAGTTCATAATGCATTTGCCTAAAACTGAGGAAAATAACAGAAAGTATACATTAGTGAACTATCTAAAGATAATCAGATAATACAAACTATCTTTATAGGAACTGTTAGAGCATCTCTTCTTCAATTTTAGGTATTTTCAGAAAGAATAAATTTTAATTTCTTTTCTATACAATTGCCTTCATTTTAATTATGCTAGTAGAAAATTGATTACTTTAGGAAAAGTAGATCATTGTATAGTATTTCTCGTTAACATCAGAAATGAGATGACATATAATATACTTTATTGACTACAGTTAATCATTTCAGTGTTATTCTGCAACACATTTTAATGGAATTGCATACATTTCCACAAGAAACTGGAAATGCCCACTCTGTTCCTATTAGAGCTTAACATATTAATAACATATTAAAAATGCTTTACTGTTATTAACAGTACTGTTCACCTCTCAATACAGTGATTTGAAAGTTAAACTCTTAAACACACACACAGACACATACACTTTTCTAGATGATATATGAAAACGTTTAAAAAAATCATTCTGGTGATTTTTTTCATTGATGTTTCAATTAAAAATATATTGGGCAACCTGACCAATTTGGGCTTATTTGATCAACTTAATAAGAATATTGCAAGGAGTTAATCAAATAGTGCAAGTAAAGTTTATTTATTTGACAGAATATATGGCAAAAAGTATCTCTGTATCACTTGTCTTCCCGTTCATGGATTTGTTCGAGCAGGCACCAATAATGTCTCCATTCATTGGTAATGAGGTCCATTATTGTTACTGTTTTGGCATATCAAATTGTTTGCTATGGCAAAGAGCAGTTGTTTTAAAATATTTCCTTTCTTACTGTTGACCATGGAAATACATTTGCACTGTCTCCATGATGTTATGTGACTTTTGTGTATATTATTGCTGAAAGACTTAGCGCTTTTGTAAATAATGAGAAAGTATTGGTCTAAACTTTTTAGACTATTGAAATATTCATATGTACAATGAGAATCATATATGATAACTTTCAATAAAATATTAATATTTTATATGCATGAAGGAGAATTAGATGAAGAACCTTGAACTTTATATAATAGTCACTTCTAGTTATAGCTTCACTACCATATTTCAATGCATCATACATATTAAGAATATGTTGCATAATAAATAGAAAATGAAAAAGCTATGTATATCTCATATATATCTCTAGTGACAATAGCATTGCTGGCATATTTTAGTGCATATTTTAGTGACTAATAATTGATAAAATATATCTGCAGTCTGAACATATTTTGTACTTTCACTCTTTTAAGTAGAACCTTCTTTCACTTTTCAATTTCCTTCCAAATTCAGTTGGCATAAAAAGACAAACTGTACTGAACTGATTTATTTAATAGTCTCTCCATATATTTAAAATAGAACCAGTGACTTTTTCAAATTTAGCAGAATTTCTTCCAAATAGAAAATGGAGCTAACTAAGGGTTAACTTTAATGACCCAAAGTAGTTTTGTCTTCCTACTAAATTTTAGTTACAAATATATAGTCTAAGCCCTCCATGGGATTTCAGCTTCCTCAAATATATATTTGATGACATGTTTTTGGCAAGAAAAATAATGCTTGACCACAATTTAATGTCGGTGATACAATAATGGATTTGCATACAAAGGAAATCATAATTAAATATACCTTAATAAAAACATAATAAATTTGTAAATTGCATGAGATATGGGTATAAAACAGTATAACAAAGAGGCAAGAGTTGGAAATGATATAACCAAAAAACATTGAACACCAGAGTTGAGAGGACTATAGAATGACCTTATCCCTAAAAACCCTTCAAGTGCCAAGAGTAAGCATAACCTTTAACTTTTAGTGTTGGCATGATATTAATAGTAGAGTACTGACCTACCCAACCATGTCAGATATCCTTTGTTATTGTTGTATGAAGCCATTTCTACAGCAATCACAGTCAATTATCACTGTATCACTTTATCACTGTCTTCCCATTGTTCATTGATTTGTTCGAGTGGGCACCAGTAACATCTCCATTAGTCCTGTCACAAGCAAGTGTAACCTAAGGACATCTGCTCGCTCCAGGGACAGTAAGAGCCCAAAACCATTCTTCAGGTCATGGAACTGAGGTCCATAATTTGTTACTAGTTTTTGGCATAACAAGGAAATAAAACATATGTAGCTTGCCAGGCACTGCCATATAGGTGGTATAGTCTCAGTAGAAGGCTCTCATCTCAAGCATTTACCTGGGCACTTTGTTATTGTTGTTGCTGTTGTTTTATGTCTAATTTATTCATGTACAAAAAAAATGAAAAGAATTACATTTCACAAAGTTATGCCTTTCCTCTATAATTTTATATGCTATATTTAGCATAAATTACTTAAGTAATTTTTTTCAAGCCTCCTTATAGAGTCAAGATACAGTTCTCAGAAACAAAACATAACAAGGTTTATGATAAGTCTAGCTACAAGAAAAACTAAAATCAGTAATATTTGATTCACTGCTTGTATTACAAAACTACCTAAAATATATATATATAATTAACTAAAATGTTGGACTATTCTGGCATTTGAAAGCATAATGAAATATATAGGGTTAGCTTCAAATATGAAATAAAAAGACTAAGGAAAAATCCAATTAAAAATACTTTTTCTGGTGTTGGAGATCAAACTTAGGGCCTCAATCATACAAGTTCTATGTACAGGCATATTCTGAGCTAAATCCACTCAATTTTTACCTTCTTAATGCAAGTTATTTAACTTCCAGTACTTAATATTTCAATTCATGAGGCATACCAGAATATAAGCATACAATCTTTAATGGTTGAATGTGGGTTGTGCTGAAACAAGTACCTGAAAATGTGAAAGTGACTTTGGAATTTGATAATGGGCAGAGCTGAAAGAACTGAAACATCTGATCACAGTTTATTCTAAACAGAATGTTTGGAAAAGACATAGATGCAAATGATGTTAAACTCAGACAATAATTAAAATGGAATTGGAAGCTGAAAAAATATTTGATTCTATTCCTTTTACTATAAAGGCAGAACATTGTGTCTCACAGTTGATGCAAGCTACCTGTGTTATATTTGATATGCCAAATACCAGTAACAATTATAGACCTCATTCCGGAATGGACTGAGGCTCTTTATGTTCCTGGAGCAAGCAGATGCCCTTGGGCTCTACTAGCATGAAACAGGACATATGGAGATGTTACTGGGGCTCGCTCGAACAAATCGATGATGAACGGGAAGACAATGATTCAGAATCACGAAGAATGCTGTAAAACAAGAACACGATTCACTGTATACTCATCTTCTGTTCCAAACCTTCTTTCACACTAAAATGAGTATCTTGACTCAGTGTTTGAATCAGAGGTTACAAAAGTTAATTTCTTAGTGATTGTCTACTCCCTAAAAAGGAGTGAATAGTGCCATGCAAAACAATTTTTAAAGTAATTTTCCTTTTGTTATTTCTGTCATTAAGAAATCTTTTTCATTAAATGAATTAAGAAAGTTCTTGGAAACATCTCTATAACTAAAAAACATGCATCTAAAAGAGCAAACTAAAAGTGCTTTAAAATGGTTCTAGAGGCTGAAAGGATGATAGTACAACAAGAAATGCTCTTACATTCCATGCAGCTCACCAGGATCACATCCCTGGCACAAACTATGGTTCCAATGCATTGGTAGCAGTGAACCCTGATTCTCATTGATCATAGCAATTGATTTAGAGGTGTAGAGCATGCAGTAAGTCACAAAACAAAACAAGAAAAAAATAGACTTCAAATTCTAGCATTGCTAATCTGGGTTGTCATATTATGCCGTGTTACTGAAATCATGACAATGGTATCACTGTCTTCCCATTCATCATCGATTTGCTCGAGCGGGCACCAGTAACATCTTCCTATGTCCTGTATCATGCAAGTAGAGCCCAAGGGCACCTGCTTGCTCCAGGAACATAAAGAGCCTCAAACCATTCCATCAGGTCATGGGAATGAGGTTATAATTGTTACTGGTATTTGGCATATCAAATACGACACGGGTAGCTGGCCAGGCTCTACCGTGCGGGTAGCATATTCTTGTAGTCAAGATACCATATACAATATAATATGCCTGATAAGTTATAATTTACATTATGTTCAGAAAACATCATGTATGCTTCTCGAATTTTCTTTCCAATTAAATAACAAATATCTGAAAAAGGTAAAACAATTTCCTCATAAAAATGTTGTTTTTATAATATTAGAGAAATAGGAAATAAAATTATGTATTCATAAACTGTAATAGGCCCAAAAATACTTTAGAGATCATCTAGATAATTTGTGCAGATTAGAATTTGAAAGCTAAATCCTGACCAATGACAGACATTCAGCTAAGCAGCAATACTGCAAATTATGTTCATTTTCACACTACTGGAAAGTCAAATGTCTTTCTATAATCTTCTATTTAATGAGAATAGAGTGTCACTTTAAGAAATTTGACCTTTACAAAGAAATATAACTAATAAACTTGATAGTATCATTGAAGTTGGCACCAACATCAATGACAAGTGTTCAAAGATTTTTCTTAATTTTTAATATACTGTTGACTTCAGATATGACACATAATACTACAAAGATGTAAACTCATTTTGAAGCACTGTAAACTGAATAAACAAGGATGTGAAGACACCTGAACGATCTGCATGTGTAAATATACATCACAGGACCATCATTCTTAGAACTGTCTTCTTCCTTCTTCACCACGGCATTCCAAACTAGGACACGTTCAGGGTCCCTCATTATACCAAGTGTGCATTCATCTGATTCCCCTCCCTCCTCCCCACCCCCTTTCTGCTGGCACCGCTTTACAGTCTCCTCTCTGCAGGGCCTTAACACATGGTTGCCGCCATCTTGGCCTACACATGGCCAGGACCCAGTTGGGAATGCTAAGCTCAGGATTTTTCCTATTGCTGACTTATATGCCTGAATCTGTGTTAAGTAAAGCATTTTGAAACTTTGCCGGATTCTTGCCTCTTTCTCCGCCCACTGATCCCCTGGGACAGACGGGGATTCCTGACCCTGCTCCCGAGTTTGTGCAGGGTGCCTCAGCATTTCCTCGCACCGAAGTACCCAATACTTAAACTGGTATTTGGGGGCCTGAAGAGACATTTTGGTGGGTAGATTGCTTGGCTTACACTGGCCAACATGGGTTCCAATTCCTGGCACCCATGAGGTCCCTAAGCCAGGCCAGGAATGACTCCTGAGTTCAGAACAGGAATAGTCCTGAACTGTCCAGAGTGGCCCAAAACAAGACAAATAAACAAACAAGCAAAAAAAACTAAACTAATTTTAGTTAAAATAATTTTATTCTGTTTTAGGTAGATTCTATTGTACAACTGATTGGCTATCAGCTGGCCATCTTTCTATCACTCCACAAACTGTCACTGGCGATTCTGGACTAGAGATACTTGGAGTTTATAAAGTTTAGTTTTTCTTTTATTTCTTCCCTAGCTCCTTGAATTTGAGGTCATGCCCAACTATTCTCAGGTTTTACTTGTAAATCTATGCTCAGGGATCACTCCTAGCAGTGCTCAGGGTACTATGTGCCGTGCTGGGCATCCGCCTTACCCTCCATACTATCTCTCTTGTCTCGGAAGTCAATTTTTTTCTAATAGGGTTTTGTGATATCTGATGATGTTACTGAGAAAAAGTTAATTAGAAATGTTTTATGCAGGTCAAGAAAATCAGTGTGGCACAATGCTAGTAAATCTCCTGAATAAACAAAAAAGTTAAAAAGCTTATTCTTTTTAAATAAATAATGCAATTTGACTTTATGCACATGAGACTTTTTGAGTAGGTTATGTTCCAAGTCCCGAAGGACAAAGAAATTAGCTGAAGTGAGTTTTCCATCAGACGATATGGTGTATGCAAAAGAATGGAAGTGAGGCATGCTCCGTTTCAAGAAACATCAAGCACTTCATAGGACTGGAGTAAAAAAAAAAATTAAAAGTAGACTAGAGGAGGAATGGTTGGAATTAAGCAAGGATCTGTATTAAAAGTTTCTTATAATCTTGTTAGAGAGTTTGATTTTTATTTGAAGGTTGATGGAAATCATTGAAGGGATGTAAAGTATACAAGAAAAAAATAGGTAAGAGAAGGTAAAAGAGTACAAACATTTGAAAAGAAATTTAATAAAGATTGCCAGGTGTGAAGCATAAAATTTCTAGCTAGCTAGAAATTATTATAATCTTTACAAAAAACTTTATCAGTGTTATAGTAAATTAAAATAACGGCATAAGTTGATTACTACTAGTTTATTACAGGACTAGTTGAGGGATATTTTACTAGTTAGATTGGAGGCGTTCTTTTTTTTAGTGGGGCTATTGTCGAACTATTTTCTTACACTGCTGGAGAGGAATTCATATTCTAGTGTCCTGCCCAACATTAGCTCTCCAAGTATCTCTAGTCCAGAATCTCTATGACAATGGTATAATTTAATAATATACTCTTTCAAATATTCCTTACATAAATGATTTGGGTTGGAAGAAAGAAAGTTTATATCTTTTTATCAGAATCTTAATATGTTGATTAAAGTAAATTGTCATTGATCATGGCAATTGATTTAGAAATGATTCATATTAAGTCTGTATTATTTTTTATTTTAATGGAGAAACAAATATTGATAAATTATTATTTTTATATCTTTGGTACATAGAGGATTACTGAAAATAATTTTAGAATGTGCAAGTAGCTTTCCCTAAACAAAATAGATTCATTAATATCATTTTAAAATTATATTTAATTTTTACAGGTACTGATTACATCAAAATCATGAGAAGTGTTTCTAAATTTCATTGCATTGGGAAAAAGGAAGTGAATTGAAATTCAGGTAAAGGTTAAAAAATAATAATCACATAATCATGTTTTGCTTAAGCTTTTTAATTCACTCTCAATGGAACAGACATCTCTGAATGAGGCAGTTATGTGTACCTAGGTTGAGAAGTCATCATGATGAACTGTCTAAAACCTGAGCTCACAAGAGGAAGAGAGCAGCATGGAATGCCTTCAAAGACATCGAAGAAATAGCTAAAAAGGACAAAGAACCTCTGGCTCTGGGCACATCTCTTCGACTCCACCATTCTCCCTGCATTAACATACGCCTCAGAGACCTGGGCCCTACGAAAGCAGGATGAGAATGCTATTCGGGTCTCCCAGAGAGGCATCGAAAGAGCTATGCTTGGAATATCACGCCTCACTCAAGTGAGAGAAGGAATCCGGAGTTCCGACCTCCATCGCTATTTCAGAATCAGGGATGCTGTCTCGTTTGCCAAGGCATCGAAAATCAGATGGGCTGGACATGTAATGCGATTTGGAGACAAACACTGGACTAGAGCCGTTATCGACTAGAGCCGTTATCGACTTGATCCAACGGGATGTCAAAAGATCATGTGGCCACCCACATATAAGATGGTCAGACTTCCTTGTAAAGACCCTGAAGGAATGGTTTGAAGCTCTTCATATTCCTGAAATTAACCAGATGCCATTGGGCTACATTGGCACGTGATAGGGTCCAATGAAATGCTACTGGCGCCCGCTGGAGCAAATCGATGAATAACTGGGATTCATGTGATGATGTGATGTGATCATGTGATTATATATCCTTGCTATGATCCACAAGAAAATTATAAGAGCATTATTTTAAACTTACAAATAAAAACAGTAGTTTAGTTGTCTACATACTTGCATATTTTTAGATAATCATGCATGAGTAATAGTGACAACTTTCAGAGAAATAATAGAACAAAAACATTATGTAACATATTAGAAAACATGTTCCCCAACTATATCTTCAATAATAAATTCAGACTGGAACTCAAGCCCCCATACCCTACATTATCATTTCTTCCTTCCTTTTTGAACTCTTGGGAATAGCCTAGGCTATTTCCAGAAGTCATCTGGGCTTTACCACACTGAAATAGAACATGGTCTGTGAGTAGTAGGTTACTCTGCTGGTCATTAGATTCTTTTGTTTACATCAAATTAATATTTAGAACATATGCAGAAGTGCTCACGTTCTCGCCCCCTTCTCTTCTTCTCTTCTTCTCTTCTCTTCTTCTCTCCTCTCCTCTTCTTCTCTCTCTCACCTCTTCTCTCCTCTCCTCTTCTTCTCTCCTCCTCTCTCTCCTTCTCTCCTCTCCTCTCCTCTCCTTCTCTCCTCTCCTCTCTCTCTCTCTCTTCTCCCTCTCTTCTCCTCTCCTCTCCTCTTCTCTCCTCACCTCTTCTTCTCTCCTCACCTCTTCTTTCTCTCCTCTCCTCTTCTTCTCTCCTCACCTCTCCTCTCCTCTCCTCTCCTTCTCTCCTCTCTCTCTCTCTCCTCTCCTCTCCTCCCTCTTCTCTCCTCTCCTCTCCTCTCCTCATCTCTCCTCTCCTCATCTCTCCTCTCCTGTTCTCTTCTTTTCTTCTCTTCTCTTTTCTATTTTAACATCTTTGCTGCCAGAAGTGCTTGATGACTGTGCAGTCAATTCCATTTGACTGGGAATATTACTAACATTTTCTGAAGAATGCTGACTTTCCATCACTGTATCACTGTCTTCCCATAGATCATCGATTAGCCTGAGCGGGCACCAGTAACATCTCAATACTTCCCATATAAACTTAAAAATACTTAATCATTTCTTATTGCCATTACAGTTGACTGCTTTTTCATAGGATTGCAGATTTTGAGGATAAGTTTGTGCAACTTAAAAATGACAGTTTCCACTATTTTCTAATTAAAAGAAAACAAACAAATGTCTTATTTCCTTATACTCAGAATAAGAAAACAAGTGTTGTGGTTGCCTCTTAACATAGCAGAGATCGATGCATATTTAAAGAACAACAAATTTAAAGTTGAGGATGCAACATCATGCTCAACCCTCTTAATAAACATTCAGTAGAATACAAACTCTAATGTTAACAAAATTTGACATTCAATAAAATCCCTATTTAGAAAAAAAGAAAGAGAGAATAAAATAGAAGAAAAGTACTCTCCTTAGAGACAGTGCAGAGGCGAGGGGGTGGGAATTAATGGTGGGAAATGTAGCCTGATAACTCGTAAAGGAACAGAAGCTGGAACGTTATATGACAGCATTCTAATGACGAACAATTTGTAATCGTGTATCCCATTGTGATTTAATTAATTAAATAAATAAATAAATAAATAAAAGGATAAATAATCTCAATTGATAATAATGTGTAAATTTAACATTATAGTTTGAATTCATTCTCTTGCTCCATTCTTCACTCTCATTTATTCTGTCATGCTCTTCTTTTTTCCTTCTTTTTGCATTTTCCCTGCCATCAGCATTGCATTATAACCTATAGGTGTGGTTAACTTAGTTGCTTACAGTAGAATTTGCAAAGAAAAAGGCTAGCATTTGGTTTCTAGGTAAGTATATTAATAGATGTCTATCTATTAATCACTCAAAGTCTTAGATAATAAGATCCATATAGATGACACCAAAAATGTCTTTATCAAGAAAACACAAAATAGAAAAACGTATAATTCTACTATCAGGTTGTCATTGGTCCCACTTTAATTTTCAAAAGAACAAGTACATCTGTCAATGAGCTCCACAGAAAAGGAATGCTAGCTTCTCTTTCAGGGAATGGGATTAATAGATCAATAAAACATAGGTATATTTTACTGGTCGAATCACTCATGTCTATGTTATATGAAACCCCTTTGAACTTCATTGAAAAGGAAAATCATTGCTTACCTAAAAGTCAAGGGTAAAATGTTGAGTGGGAAAAAAGCCAATTTCAAGCTTCAAGGAATATATTATAGGAAATGAAGCCTAAACTAAAATTGAGGTTATAAAAGCAATTAAGACTGTCTCTTTAGGAAGCAATTCATGTAGTTGTGATAGCCTAAAATTGTTCCTGTTTGCCTAGAAAAGGTCACAAGATAGCATTATATGACAATGACATCCTGGGAAAAGTAAATTTAGATGGTGTATTCTGTTAAGGGACTGTGGTATCCTTAGAATTATGATACTTGGAATAACTATTATACTGTCATATAATTTTCATCACTCTCATTCTATTCATCATCGATTTGCTGGAGTGGGCACCAGTAACATCACCATATGTCCTGTCTCATTCTAGTAGAGCCCAAGGGCATTTGCTTGCTCTAGGAACATAAAGAGCCTCAAACCATTCCATCAATTCTTGGAGTGAGTGGTCCCAAGGTCAACCTAAAGTCAACCTGCAGCAAACTATAACGTTCATATTTTTATAAAATAAACAAAATTTGACTTTGTTTTCAAAGACATGTATCCTCCCAGAAAAACTTGATCAGAATTCTAATCGTTAGCAAGGGCCCTTACATCGATCCTTAGTCCCTGTATTGCCATATGAGTTCTGAAAGAGTGTAATTCAGTTATAGTAACATATGTATTAATTGTGTCATGATGGATCACGGAATAAAAAAGAGAACCAAAAAAATAGTAATATCTATTACTGAGCTACTGTGTATAATATAACAGGTCTCAAAGTCAATGACAGCCCTAAGATTATACTGACAACATATATGATTACATTTTTGTTTATGCTATAAAATCACTTAAGGAAAGATTTACTAATTAAAATGGCTTTAGGTTTCAGACAGATAGCAAAGAGGTTAAGGCATTTCCTTTTCAGGCAGCCCATTCTGTTCAGTCACCTACACCTCATATAGTCTCCCAAGCACTGCCAGAAGTGATCCCTGAGTTCAGAGTTAGGAGTAAGGCGTGAGCACTGCTGTGTATACCAGCTTTCCTCAAACATTTAAAATAAAAATGTCTTTAGGTATTCTAAAACATGAACAAATACTCAATTATTTCATGAAGTAAATAGCTCAAAAATTTCCAGGTGTGTTGTTAAATCTAATTGAGCTTTAGCTATTTCAACACGAATTTGCTTGGCAAAAATTTGCTTATCAATATTATACCTACTTATCAATCAATAAGCAAATAACCTATTTGCGCATCAATTTTATACCTACACATAAGCAGCAATAGTTTTTTTTATGTTGAGGTTATATGTCATGAAAGCAAATCAAATTGTATGTTGAATTTCAAGGAAGAACATCTGCTTTGAGTACATCAAACAACAACAGCTGTTGCTAAATCAAATAACTATCAATCTCAGACTCATAATGTCATTGTTGGTTATTCATATTCAAACTATAGACTCAAATGGACTACAACATATATCATGCAGCCTGAAATATGTTAAGTCAAACATCAAGTAATTATTTCCAAATAAATGTAAGTTTCACAGGCTTTTTTGGTTATCTAGGAAAATATATCTGATAATTATAAAATAAGATGAGGTATATGATGACTAAAATATTTTGTTCTGCAATTTATTTGTTGTAATTATATATATATATTTTGCTATTATTATATTATATAGATATATTTGTTTTACTCTTATGATATTTTATGGTACCACTTAATTTCATTCAATGTTGAGGCAACATTTATAATCACTAAGAAATACTAAATTATACTTTAACTATAGAGTTAAAGATAATTTTCTAATTGGTTTTTAAAAAATATTTTCATCAACAGAAGTTCAGATAAACTATCTGTCTAAGACTCATTACATAAAATCATATTGTTTACTGAAATTTTAGTTTTCTGAATATGCAACAATAAGCCAAATTGTTTCATCTTGAGGCCATAGGTCCCATTATGATTGTAAACTTTCATTTGTAGAAATCTGGATATAAAATGTACTCTTTACATCTTTCCAGTTTATCCTTTTTACAGAACCAAATATGCACATAAAATTCTTTCTTTGCTGTCACTTTCACAAATGAATATTTTTTCATGTATCTCTTCCTATTCTCCCACCCCTCTTTTTGAGATCATGGGGTTTGAACATACAGTGGCATAAGATGATTTGTTTCTTCATTAGTGTGGGGGGATGCAAAGGGGGACAGGAGTCACATGCGCCAATGATCTTATTCTTCACTTTGTGCTCAGGAATCAACCAGATGCCATTGGGCTACATTGGCACATGATAGGGTCCAATGGAAATGTTACTGGCGCCCGCTCGAGCAAATCTATGAATAACGGGATTCAAGTGATCAAGTGATCAAGTGTGCTCAGGGACCACTTCTGGCATATGTGAGGGACCAGATGCAGTACTGAATCAAACAATGTTTGGCTGTGTGCAAGGCAAATGCTTTAATTCCTGTACTATCATTTTGACCCTTGATGGATTCTTATTATACACAGTTGATACCATAATTCCCCAAAAATTATGAACTTCTAAAAGCAGATAATTTAGTATGTATATATTTTCAAACTAAAGTTACATGCTACAATTTCAAATTTAGAATATTTTCATCAAAAATTTTTATTAAATATTTTATACCACCGTGAGATATACAATTACAACATTGTTCATGTTTAGAGGTTTCCGTCACATAGTGTTCCAGCACTCCATCCTGCACCAGTGCCCATTTCCCACCACCAATGTCCCCAATTCCCTCCCCCTCCTATAGCCTGCCTAAATGGCTGGTTCTTTATATCTTTTCTCTCTCCCCTCTCTATCTCTCTTTTCCTTTTCTTATACATTGTGGGTTGAACTACATATACTTAGAGGCCATCATGTGCATTGTTTGCCTGTATTTATTGCTCAGTTCTAGGTGTGTATTAGCCCTTTTCGACATTTAATCACACATGTTCACTTCTCTGTCTAACCTAACCTCTGACTCCCACATTTTTGCGTAATTTCCACATTTTAATTTATTTATTTATCTATTTATTTATTTATTTATTTATTTAGCTATTTATTTATCTATCTATTTACTTATTTATTGCTTTTTGGGTCACACCCGGCGGCGCTCAGGGTTTACTCCTGGTTCTGCACTCAGGAATTACTCCTGGCGGTGCTCAGAGGACCATATGGCATGCGGGGATCGAACCGGGCCAGCACAGGCTGGCCACATGCAAGGCAAATAGCCCTACCCACTGGGCTATTGCTCTGCCCCATAATTTCCACTTTTAGTAAGACTTCCTGATCCACGTTTTGCCTGACATTAGATTTTGGTGTCATAATATGTATGTATATATATACATATACATATATACGATATGTATATATATGTATATATATACCCCATACATATAATATATAGCATGCCAATAAATGCAGTCATTCTATATATCTCTCCTTCTGACTAATTTCACTCAACATGATCCTTTTCATGTTCATTATTTATAGGCAAATTTCATAACTTCATTTTTCCTAACAGCTGCATAGCATTCCATTGTGTAGATGTACCAAAGTTTCTGGAAAACAATATGGACATTCCTCCAAAGACTAGATATTGAGCTCCCTTTTGACCCTGCCATACCACTCCTGGGAATATACCCTGGGAAGCCAAAAACACACAGTGAAAACACCATCCACACTTTTATTTTCATAGCAGCACTATTCACAATAGCCAGAACCTGGAAACAATCAGTATGCCTGAGAACCGATTACTGCATTTTCATCAGATTTTAAATACAGAACAATATTCACCTAAATAGGTACTACTAAACATGTTTAGAGAAACATAGCAGTAAACACATTTAGAGCTACTCATACTTGCTTAAACTGCAACTCTTTGCCACTGCTTACTAAAAGAGGGATTTCTTAGTCCTCTCAGTATTAGCTTCTAATTAAAATGAGAAGCATTGCACATTAACCCTCCCTGTGGTTTATCAAAGAAATGGATTAAAAATAGAGAAATGTTCAAAAAGAAAAGCAAAAGGAGAAAAACTGACCAATTTTTACCTTCTCGATGTATTACTACAAAGATTTGTTGTAACAGGCTTACATTGCTATACGATTTTAATTTAAAATAACTTTGGAATTATTTTATTCAGTAAAAACATATTTTAGCAATTATTAAAATATAAGTAAAATGCAGGCTTTTTGCTGACTTAAGATATGTTTTCAGAGCTTATTTGAAGGAAGAAAAACATCCTAAATTATCAATTAGACCATTATTTACTCTAATACCATTATAATGAATGATGACAGCTCTTCTAATTAAGAGTACTCCGTCCTTTTCTCATGTGATGAGCATTTAGTTCCCTTTCTGAGAAATGACAGGCTCAAGAGTACTGGATTCTAAAGCTATGTCGGTTCTTGAAAAATCAATTTTCTTTTTTTGTCCAAAATGAACTAAAACTGCCTGCTTAAACTGTGTAAAATATGCTCCTACAAATGAATAATCTATTTTCAATAAAATAGTAGATTCAGTTAGTTGAAAACTTATCAAGAAACATACTTTTTGTCTTATTTTGAAATATAACTAATGAAAGTAGAAGAAATATTTTCTGTGGTATTAAAATGTTGGATAACAGGCCTAGCAAGCTTAGGAGCTTTGCTGTTAGTGTATTCATCTATACACACACACTCACAATTTAATCTATTTACATGTTTTTAAACCAGGGTTCATACTAATGAGATCTCTCTTCTGTGTAAACACTGATAGAGGGTGTGACAATTAAGAAGTCATCTTGTTTCTGAATGAGTAACTTCTGACTTATTATTATACATCTACTATGACTTCTATGTTATCTAGATTGGGTACAGCTCCTCTTTAGACCCACTGCCTGCGTGAGACAGTTAGAATTTACCAGGACATTATTACCCTGGCTAAGTTGAGACTATAGGATGATTATAGGAAGGATGATACTAGTTTGCCCTCAAGCAGGCGAGTGTGAACCTTTCAGTACACAGAGAACAAGATACTCGGTATCACCCTGGTGCAGATAATAAATAAAAAGGACCTGTGGATACCATCTAGATTACATGAAGCCCATGAAATTAAGATGTATTACTTTATACAAGACTCCTCTCTCTCGACAGTGTTTTACATAAGAGATAATCTCATAAGAAGTGATTAATCATTGGCATAATTATTTTTTAGACCTGTAGTAGAGTGTGGTACCACCCTTCTACACACTTCTACTATCTAGAAGCTGTTTAGTTCATCTTTGTTGACAGGACCTTCCCCTGAAGTTAGGATTACTTTTGCATATATAAGGGGACTGACTTGACTACTGTTCTCTCCCACTCTCTTGTTGGATCCATTTTGGTGGGTTCTCTCTGTTGGGATCCTCTTTGGTAAGAGACTTGTGCTCTCGTGTGTGGCCTAAGTTCTGACCAGAGCTAAAGGTCTTCCATTATATTGGATTGCAGTGGTAGAGCTTTTGTACTACTAAAAAGCCTTTTGGAACCTTTTGGTACTCATGAGTTTACATTCATTCCCCGGCGGCCTCAGAGGTAGAAGTGAATTTCTGTCCTCATATTGTTGGGGACTCCAGCAACTCCCCAACATTAAATTAAATGTTAAAAAATATTTCTATAAAGCTATAATCAATGCATTCCCACAGAAGTACTACTGCATTGTTTCGACTACTGAAATGGCACCTTTAACTACAATTTCATTCATAATAATAATTATGAATTTTTTACATCACTAAAAATCCTCTAGGTAAAACAATTGACTTATTTTCAGAGAAATTGTCATATGTGTATATGTATATTTATAAATAATATTAATAATGATAAATTATATCACTCAATATTGCTCTATTTTCCAATTTATGTTTTGCATGCTTAAGCAATATATAGCCTCTAACAACATGTATTTGAAAATCCTTTATGTTACATTTTAGTTTGCTTTAAATACAATAAGAACTAGAGCTAATATTTTAATAACTCTATATTATGTAATTTTAGTATGACATAGTATATATAATATGTAGTGTAGGTACACAATTTCAATACACAAATTCAATTATTACAAGCATTGTCATTGGAATGAAACATAAAGAAAACCTAAAGTTAAAAATATTTCTACATGTACTTCCGATTATTTTTAAAAATAATTGTAGATTTAAATATTTTTCTCCTAAAGCCATAGATTCATTTACCTATTGATCTTTGCTATAAGACATAGCTATATCAATTTTTCTTATTTTTACCTTGATGAAGTCTTATTATACCAGAATGGATAGTGTCCTTACCTAAAACAGGAAGAAAGAAAACATGTTTTTAGTTTCAAAAACATATTTTTGGAGCTTTCAAATGGACAAAATAAGGTATGGCTGATAAACAATCCAGCTCTCATTCAACCTCTATTCCTTTGTACCCCAGAGATCTTTACGATTCTAACAGAATAAAATAGAATAAGTTGTTTCCAAAATTGCATAGGCATAGAGCCCTTACAGAAGACTTGGTGACAACTACATTATTATTGACATCTATTTTGGTCAATTTTTTTCTTCTGCCAGTACACAATGAATCAAACAAAAAAAATCAACAGAAAACATCTTACCACAATACTTGTTTGTAGCTTGACCACAGTACCTATCATGCTATCCACATATACATGATGTAAAATTTTGGTGTATATGTATAAATTCAGCATCAGTAACAAGGACATAGAAATAATAAACTATGAAATGATGCCATCTTAATTAATTACACACTATATGTTACATGTCCTGTGTCTATGAATTATAAACAAAATCCAGACCTATAGTAACACGTAATTTGTTCTATTTTTCTACTGTATATTGGTTACCTTAAAACTAATATAAAAGAGGTTGGGATATTTCTTTTTTATTTTGCTTTTCTTTTTTTTTTTTTTTTTTTTGGTCACACCCGGCAATGCTCAGGGGTTTCTCCTGGATATGTACTCAGGAATTACTCCTGGCGGTCCTCGGGGGGACCATATGGGATTCCGGGATCGAACCCTTACCCACTGGACTATCACTCCGGCGGTTGGGATATTTCTTAAGAAGATACTCATATTCCTTAAAAACTGACTTTTTCCTATATTCAATTTTGTTCTTTTATTTTGGGATCACACCTGGCAATATCAAGGCTTACTCCTGCTCCACGCTCAGGGATCACTCCTAGCATATGGGTCGCGGGGATCAAACTAGTGTTAGCAGCATGCAAGGGATCAGCCTACTCACTTTGCAATAGTTCTGACCCACTTTAACATGTTCTGCTTTGCATTCAGTGAAGTCAGAAGTCAAGTCGTATTTATTATTTTTTATTCTGCAATGTAGTGAAGCTTAGCAGTGCAGTTCAAACATTTGTATTTTTAACAGGCAAATAAAATGAAGAGATGAATGAATAATTCAATCACTCATTTCAAAATCTAAAATTTGGAAACTAAGCTAGTTCCCAATAAACCCAGAGAGCTGAATAATATATTATAGTGTATACTTGTTTCAGCTGGTTGGTTAGACTTTGCAAGATAAAACTCAAAAACATAATTTTATTAAACTTTTAAAAATTAACACTGTGGGGAAAACAGTAGTTTTTGCTTTAATAAACTGGCATGCCACATCAATAGGACATTAGGGAGCAATTCTGGCAGCTTAAGGCATGTAAAACAACAATTCTCTGTTACTATTCACCAATAAAAGTGTAATTTTCTTACATAATATCTGTTTTTAGACATAGAATTTCTAATTGGAGTATGTTGGTTTTCCAATTAACAGAGTAAAGACAGACTTGCAGACAGACACATTTCTTACTCCTTGGGTTATAGTTCCCATGTACATATACAAGTAGCTTCTTTTGTTTCCTTTGAATTTATCACAAAGGGAATTCAGAAGAATTACAAAGAAAAAAGAGTCTTAGGCACAATCACATACACACAACACTGACACATACACACACATATATATTATAATGGAGATTTATGATAGACCTGTTATTATTTTCTGCAACAATTATGACCAACTACTGTTCTTTTTTCTCTCCCCTCCTCATGGTGTTGGTTGTGCTTATTAGTATTTATTTTCTTTCTTTGCTCCATTATCCATGTTTTGTGATAATCTGGGCAGTGAGCCCAGATTTCTTAATTTTTTTTTGGTATTATTTGTAGACTGTCCTAGATTCTTTTGAAAGGACATATCCAAAATTACTATTACCATAATTATACAAAGATTGACAGTCCGTAAGATTATAAGAAGAATATCCATTATTCAATAAACAAGTTAATACTATATTTCATCACAGTGGCACATTTAATAGATGAAGCAATTTTAAATTAATATTGCCTCGCTATTCAGACAGTTCAGGACACAAAATGATTTTACCTGTGTGAGACTATTCTAAATCAAAAAGTCTATCTCTAGTTTGACTTTATAAGTTTTTATATATTTATTAATATCATATTCTATTGTGTTTCATTGGAACTATAAAATTTCAACATACGATAATTTTATTTTTTATTTTGATGTAGACTCCCAGGAGGGATTAGAAATTTCCAGAGGCCCCACCACCAATTTTTGGCCAATTGATCATTGGTTATTTCAGGGCAAAGATACTGTTTTGGCCTATCCCTGATGGCAAGACCTGGGATACTGGAGTGGTGCTGGGGGTCAGGATACACCCTGTAATGCCCAGAAAGAGGATCTTCTCTCCCTCTCTTTCAGCTCCAGCACTGTCTCCCCATACCCCTAATCAAGTGTGTGACCTCTGCATCAGTGGACCCACCCAGCCCCCTGTTAAAGCCCGGGAACATCCACAAAGGGGGCCATATCCCAAAATAAAAACCAGGTGAACATGTTAGCTACTTAGTATTTATCTTACATGAGGTACCAGTGATCATATGTCCCTACATTCCCTTGCCACCCACACCAAACTCTGAAAACAACCCAGACACCTACTAACTTTACTATTTAGACACCCAAGAAAACACATTTTCAACTTGCAATTGTCGTAATGTAAAGTAACTCAGAATTCCATCAAGTCAGTGAGTGAAGTCACTAGCCCAGATGAGCCAGCAATAACGATGAGCTATATAAACTCTCTGATAAGGAATTTCAGAAGGAATTGTTAAGGATGCATAAGGAGCTGAAAGAAGCAATGGAACACAAAATCAATAAAATACAAGAGAACATGAGAGCAGAAATGAGCAAAATACAGATTAAAATACAAACAGAATTGACAGATATTAAAAACGTAGTAAGTGAAATGAAAAACTCACTGAAAGGTTGCTATAGCAGAGTAACAAGTGCTGAAGAAAGAATTAGAGATCTCCAAGACAAGGTCCAAAGACTCTCTAGATAACAGCAGAAGATGGAAAAAAGACTCAAAATTAACAAACAGACAACAAGAGATAATCGGGATTAAGTCAAAAGGAATAATATAAGGATCATTGGTGTCCCAGAATGGCAAGAAGAAAACGCTGATGAAGAAGTAACTGCCAAAGCAATCATTGCTGAGAAGTTCCCAGAACTAAAGATTGCTTTCTCCGAGATTCAGGAGATCCAAAGGGTACTAGCTAACAGAAACCTTAATAAAAATACTGCAAGATATATCCTAATTAGAATGACAAGAATCATAGATAGATATAGAATACTGAAAGCGGCAAGATCAAGAAGGAAATCACATAAAGGAGCATCTCTAGAATTCACAGCATTTTTCAAATGGAACCCTCCAAACCCAAAGGCAATATTGGAATATTGTGAAAAAACTCAATAAAATGAAGGCCTCACACAAATTCTTTACTCAGGCTTGACTCACTTCATTTGAAGGAAAGATACACAACTTTATGGACAAGCAACAGCTCAGGAACTTCATAGACTCAAAACTAACTTTAAAAGATGTAAGGAACTACTCTAAGATAAGAAAAACCCCAAAAGTATGTCACACTTATTCAGAAAGATGGCATAAAATCCCATAACAATAATTCTCTCAATGTCAATAGACCAAACGCATCAAGTAAGAGACACAGATTGGCAAAATGGATTCAAAAAACTGAATCCAACATTCTGCTGCCTAAAAGAAACACATCTAAATAATCAGAGCAAACACACACTAGAAGTCAAAGGCTGAAAGACAAATCTCCATGCAAACAAGTCTTCGAAAAAGGCTGGTATGGCCATACTAGTATCTGAAAATAACTTCATGTCTGCCCACTCTCACCACTTCTATTCAATATAGTGAATATAATACAGGAATACTATGGCTATAGCCATAGCAATCAGGTAAGAAAAGGACATTAAAGGCATGCAGATAGGCAAGGAAGAAGTCAAGCTATGACTATTTGCAGATGACATGTTATTATACCTAGAAAACCCTAAACTCTCTACCAAAACACTCCGGGAAACAATACGTAATTCTAGAAGAGTGACATGGCACAAAATCAATACCCAAGAATGAATGGCTTTCCTATATATAAATAACAACAGAGAAGAAAGGGATATTAAGAAAAGGATCCCATTCACAATTGTGGCACAGAAAACCAAATGCCTAGGAATTAGTTTAACTAAGAATATAAAAGGACCTGTACAAGAAAATTACAAAACACTGCTTCAAGAAATCAAAGAAGACACAAGGAAATGAAAACACATTCCCTGATCATGGATTAGGAGAATTAACACTGTCAAAATGGTAATACTCCCTATAGCCTTATACAGATTCAATTTGGTCCCTATCATGATACCCATGACATTCTTCAAAGAAATTGACCAAACACTCCTAAAATTTGTATGGAATAATAAGCCCTCACGAATAGCTAAAGCAATCGCTGGGAAAAAGAAGGTGGGATGCATCACCTTTCCCATCTTCAAACTGTACTACAAAATGGTAGTAAATGAAGCAGCATGGCATTAGAGTAAAAACAGACCTGTGAACCTATGGAATAGAGTTGAGTATCCTGACACATATCTTCAAATATATGATCATGTAATCTTTGGTAAAGAAGCTAAAACTATGAAATGGATCAAGGAAAGCTTCTTCATCATGTGTTGCTGGGAAAACTGGGCAGCTGCATGTAAAAAATGAAGTTAGACTCTGTCTAAAACCTTTCAAAAAGTCAGATCAAAAATAGATCAAAGATATCAATATTAGACCTGAATCCATAAAGTACATCAAAGAAAATATAGGAAAAGCCATCCATGACATTGAAGCTAAAGGCATCTTTACAAATGAAACAGCACTAACAAAGCAATTGGAAGCAAATAAATATATGGGTCTACATAAGACTAAAAAGCTTCTTCACCTCCAAAGAAATGGTTACCAAGATACAGAGATAATCCACAAAGTGAGAAAGAATATTCACCCAGTACCCATCTTATGAGGGTATTTATATCCAGGATATATCAGGCACTTGTAAATTTTACAAGAAGAAAACAGCCAACCCCATTAAATAATGGGGAGAAGAAATGCACAGAAACTTCTAAAAAAGAAGAAATTTGAATTGACGAAATGCATATGAAAAAATGCTCATCCTCACTAATCACAAGAGAGTTGCAAATCGAAATAACAATGAGATATCAACACACACCACAGAGACTGGCACACATGCAAAAGAACAAAACAAGTGCTGGTGTGGATTTTGGAGTGAAGGAGAATCTCATTCATTGTTTTTGGGCATGTTGGCACTTACAGCTTTTTTTGGAGAGCAATGCAGACATTCTTCCAAAAGTTAGAAATTGTGATCCAGCTTGACCCAGCCATACCACTCCTGGGAATATACCCTAGGAGGCCAAAAACACACAGCAGAAACACCATCTGCACTTGTATGTTCATAGCAGTACTATTCTCAATAGTCAGAATCTGGAAATAACCAGAGTGTCCAAGAACAGGAGACTGGTTAGGAAATTGGTACTCTACAAAATGGAATACTATGCAGCCATTAGGAAAATTAAGTCATGAAATTTTCTTATAAATAGATGGACATGGAGAGATTATGCTGAGTGAAATTAGCCAGAAAAAAAGGACACATATAGAATGACAGCATTTATGTGTGGGATATAAAAACATAGCATGATACCAATATCCAAGGCCAGTCAAAACATGGATCAGGAGGTCTTGTCAGTTTGTCAGTGGGTGAATCTATCACAAGTGTGTGAGAGTCAAAGATTAGGTAATACAGGGAAGGGAACAGTGTACTAATAATCATTAGAAATGATAATACCAGCCTAGAAATGAGTGTTGAATATAGGCAAAGTAATATATATATATATATGATAACCTTTAAATGCATGTATTAATGCCACAATGCATAAGTGAAGGAAGAAAAATGAGATACAGAGAGAGAGAGAGAGAGAGAGAGAGAGAGAAAAACAAAGATGCCTGCCAAGGAGGCAGTCTAGGGGAGGAGGGAGGGAATCAAGGACATTGGTTATGGGAAGTGGGTACTGGTGGAGGGATGAGTGCTGGAACATTGTATGCCTGAAACCCAAACATGAACAACTTTTTGATTTGTATATCTCAAGAGGTATAATAGACATATTTTAAAAAAATCAATCCCCCATAGATTCTGAATGTTTAGATATAAACATCTGAAATTAGAAGCCAATTGAAATATGCTTGATGTATAAAGTATAAAATAATTTCCTCTATGTTATGTAATTCTTGCTTTTTACTCCAGTGGTATTTTATTTTATTTTAAAGATCAATGTTCCTTTCTCCTCTTTTTCTTTATTTAATTATTTTTGGGGAACAACAGCTAAATAATTCCGGGTAATTGTTTATATTTTTATTTCCTGGTTTATTTCCTCATCTGAATATCGAATGTAAATGGATTAGATCTCAGTAGAGGATCAGGTTAGAATATCATGGAAATGTTAGAAATAACTGCTGCTCCAGGAGGTAGAAAAAGAACAAATCACTGAAGGGGATAAACTAAAGTAAAATTTAAAATATTTTAAAAAATATAAATATTCTTTGATTTCATAGGTCTCATTATTTTTTTGAATTCTTTATAATGGACTTTCAACGAAAAGAAGTTTGAAGTGAATCTATGTGAAGTGAAGAGGATGAGGAGGTCTAAGGGTTGGGTTTCCACTCCAAATAATCTCCTCTGAACTTTCACAGTGAGAAGATGCTTTTGTTTTCATATTTCTCTACTTCCTCCTACATATGGTTACCCAATGAAAACCAAAAAATGGTTTTTGTACAGTCTCGTACCAACATCTGCAGCTGGGAAGGTAGTCTACCATTAGCTGTCTGAACCCAATTTCTTACTACTCAGGGGAACTGAAGACAAGCAAATGCCTATCTGCATATATTGATTTGTCCTTCATAACCATAATGGTTTGCTTGCATTGTTTCTTTACAGCACTTATCATTTATCTTTGAATAGAAGTTTGAAAGTTGGAGTTGACTGACATATTTGTCTGTGAGAGTCCTCCTTCATCAGGAACAGGAAAGGTGTGGTACTTCTTTGAAATATGATGTCCAGGGTAGTTTTCCTTATATTGACATTCTTTGCTTTATTTTGTGTTCAATAAATTTATCTTTATTAAAAAAAGAAAAAATTGAGTAAGCATCTAATATTCTTATATATGGCTAAATAATAATTGCACAATTTATATGTACAAAATTCATTTTGTTCTACTCTCTCTGGGAAGAATCATAAGAACATTTTTCTGTTCTGGGAATTGAACCCTCATTGAATTCCTGCAAGGCAAGAACACTACAGGTTATAATATTGCCCTGGCCCCAGATCCACCCTAGTTTTAGTATGGCCAATATTATATTGTTGTGGGCATATTGTCAAGTAGCTTATATTTATAAAATAATAAATAATATAGCTTTTATATCGTTGATGTGTAATTGGCAGAAAATTAGTTTCATGTACATAACATATCTATAGTTTTTGAATATACTATAAAATGAATGCAACAATAAGTCCAACTAAAATCTCCCAAAATAGTTACACTTATTACAATAAAAGTTTTGAAATATACTAACAGTAATTTCTAAATATGGAAAGAATTATTGATAGTGAATATTCTGAACTTTATATTGTCCTGAATTATTTATAATAAGGAGTTTGTACATATTGATCACATCCCCCATTTTAATTATACTAGAATATTAAAAATTTCAAGTGATAAATATAATATACATCTTTTATATTAAAAAAGAAGCCCCTATGAGACTTTCCACACTACACTTAAAAATGTAAAAATTTACATATTTATATAATAACAAATTATAATACAAACCTTAAAAAGATATATTGGTTATCTTCTCAGTCAACACTTAATAAGCTTAAACATTAATTTGGTATAAAATATTTCATAAAAATCATAAAAATAAATAGTATGTGTGACACCTGTGCTTATTTCTGTTCAGGTACAGAACACACATCAAACATTTAACAACTGTGAGTAACATGTAATCTCTAAACAATGTAATTCCTAAACTTTGTACATTCCCTTGACCCCATCCGCAGCTCTTCTGGGACTGATCTATATAAGTAAATTTTAAAATTTTAGAATTACTAAACAATACATATCTCAGCACTTAATTTAACAGGGATGCCTTTATTTTTTAATCAAAACAATTAATTGCTGTAATATAATTGAAACCACCACACTATTAGCATATATATTTGGTTATTAATTTTTCATTAAGAGTATTAAGTTACAATACAACTAACATTACTTAGCAAAAGAGCTTAGATATCAAAATAGAATCCAAAGAATTTTGCCATATTAAGATATTAACTTTGAAATCATTTCTTTTAAGTTTACGCTGTTTTATTTTATATTTCAGCATGCACTCCTAAATCTGAGCTTCTGTTACTGAAAACAATCAGGATCAGAGCTAGAAAGTTAGCCTTGCATATCCTGATCCTTTTCACACATTCTAAATAGATGTCAAACTTATTCACAATCACTTGGGCTGGTCAAACTTGTTTATATCGTTTAGATCTTCTCTGAATTTGACTTTCCACTGTCTTTGAAAGTTACAAGCCAGAGAGCAGCTAAATTAAGCAGAACAAAACAAACAGCACCAAGAGGGATGAAAAAACAAAAGCACTGAAGTCCAAGTCTGCTCTTCATTTAGTATGCACTGCTCTTTTTTTCCAAACTTGAGATTAGCACATGACTGTAGGCAGCATAGAGGAATGATGAATGATGAACATAGGTGGAACATTTTACTTTTTTTCAGTTATCCTGTGGTCCTCAACTTACGTACAACCCTAAGTCTCTAAATGAATGAAGACCTTTTGCAGCAATAAGTATCTTATTTTTAATTAGTATGGATAGATAGATTGACATACAGACAGACAGATAGACAGATAGATAGACATATAGATATATATAGAGAAAGAGAGATAGATTATGGATGAACAGATGGATGGACGAATAGATGGATGATAGATAGATAAATGACAGATAGATAGATAGATAGATAGATAGATAGATAGATAGATAGATAGACAGACAGACAGATAGATAGACAGATACATAGATAGTCTTTTTTAGATACACTCACACTGCTCCAGTGTAAAAGTTAGACCTGACTCTGTGATCAGTGATCATTTATGATGGGGCTCAGTGGAACAACTGTGACGAGGATTGAACTGGGTTTAACTTCATGCAAGGCAAGTGTATTATCCCCTGTACTATTCCTCAGTTACTGAATTTTTAACTTTGATATGTCTCAATTGAAAATAAGAGCAAATTTTACTATGCATGAGTAGACAAAAATATAAATATTGAAAATCTGTAATGATAGTGTTAAACTGAAGGTGAAAGGTGAAAAAATTCTAAACAGAATACTAAACAAATATATAAATAAATAAAATTAGCATAGGTCTTTCTTTTATTATTGTTTAACTAGAACTATAAATAAGTTGGTAAAAAAGATGGAAAATCAATTTTGACATTCTTAATAATTAATAACTCACATGCCTGATCAATTAAATATGTTTTCACTGTCTCATTCACTAGTATACAAATAACTGTATAGGTATATATTTATAAGTTTTAAAAAATCCCTTAATATCAGTCTGTCAGTAATAGTTGGGGATGGTAATGCTAAACTAGAACTGATCATTGGAAGTTGATAAATGGGTATGCATAATAAACCCGCAGAGTATGTATTGCAAGCCACAATTTATAAAAAAGAAGAGGAAATCAAAGAGAGAGAGAAACAACAACAGACAGAGAGAGAGAGAGAGAGAGAGAGAGAGAGAGAGAGAGAGAGAGAAGAAAAGTGCCTGCCATAGAGGCAGGCAGAGCAGGTGGGGAAGGAAACTGGGAACATTGATGGTGGGAAATGTGTACTGGTGGAGGATGGGCACTGCCATTTTGTATGACTGAAATCCCCAACACAACAGTTTTGTAACTATCTCACAATGATATAATAGATTTTTAAATCCCTTAAGTAATTTTCACAGTGTCCCTTTTATTATGTTTCAATATTCTCAAAACCTATTATACCAACTGTCAAAATCATTATAAATGAAAGTAAAAGACAATTTTAACAAAATAAACAATCATGATTCCTATTCCATGTCAGTGGTTCTATTACTTTTGCTAAATACACTATCACTTAAAAAATGCAAAAAAGGTAAAAAGGCAAAGCATAGCATATCAGCAAGGTGTGTTTGACATTCAATTAATATGATTAAGGACAATATGTATGTTTTAAAATGCATCAGGTGACTCTCACAAGTAACAGCAAAAAATACCCCTGCTCATGGCCCTTAATCTTATTAAATGTGGGTTCAGTGTATTATTTATGATCGTGATAATCTTTGATTTTTCTTTTAGTCACTATTCCAAAATCTTCCAATCTGGGCATCCCACAAAAAGAAACATGTGCTTGTAACTTTCTGAGTAAATGAACATATATAGATCTAAAAAACGAATTACATAAAACAATGATAATTCGGATTTGTATTTTTATTCTGGTTTAAACATGGTTATCAACAATGAAATCATATATGACTAATGGATGGGTTATAATTTATAGTTTGAAAGTCACCCTTCAGTTCTCATTCACATGGAACAAACACTACAAGAACATTGTGTACTCTATGAATTTTTTTTATTATTATTATTATTTTGCTTTTTTGGGTCACACCGGCGATGCTCAGGGGTTACTCCTAGCTCTGCAAGCAGGAATTACTCCTGGCGGTGCTCGGGGTCCATATGGGGTGCCGGGATCGAACCTGGGCCAGCACAGGCTGGCTGCTTGCAAGGCAAACGCCCTACCGCTGGGCTATCGCTCCGGCCCCTGAATTTTATTTTTAATGTAATTGGTTGCTGTTGTTTCAAGACTCTAGAACGCAATCATTCATTGTTTTTCTTGACATAGTATTTAACAAACTAAGTTTCAATGAGCAGGTTACTGACTGTTTAATAGAGACAGTTTCATAATTTTAACCTATACCACATGCCATCCTGATGCAATATACATTTCTGAAGACAGAAGTTGCAGGATATTAAGTTTACTTACATATTTATCATTTGACATAATCAATTAACCAATCAGATATGGGAAGACATAAATGCACTTGCAATGTGAAATTGTTAACTATTAATGCCTTTTCAAACAACAAATTAAGAGAGTCAAACTATTCAGGAAGCAATCAATTTATTCAAAGGACAAAGAAACAAATGGTCCAGTTTGAATAAAATTTATATAAAATTAGGAAAAAATTATATCTAATATTGGAAATACAGGTTGAACCTATTATAAACTTAAAGAATGTTTAAAGAAAACAAGCAGTAAATGGTTCTTTGTGTAAAATTCGAAGTCCAGCAGACATATTTACTCCTTAATTAGTCACTCTAATGTTAATTTGGCGGGAGGAGGCAGAATAAGAGTATAGTGGACAGTGCCCTTGCTTTGCAACACATGACCTTGGTTGAATCTCTGGCATACCATACTGTACCCCAAGCCTTGCCAGTGATGATCTATGACAACAGAGCCAGGAGTAAGCCATGAGCAACATTGGTGTATCCAAGAAAGATACAAACAAAAACTTAATTTTGTTAATTAGTTTAATTTCTAGATCATATTTTTCAAAGTTGAATGCATGCAAACTGGGAAAATATTTGAAATGATTGTTCTTTATATAAACATACTAAAGAATCTATAGTTGACTTAACTAAGTCTAGCAATTAAATTTTCTTGATTGTTATGTTTGAAATTGCTCTGTTTTCTATGAAAAATATTAAATTAGATGAATAGTGTTATAGTTAAATAACTTTGGCTACTCTTCTATAAATCTTGGACAGAAAATGTGTCAGAGAACCCCTTTAAAGACTGTATAGAGGGGCCGGAGCAATAGTCCAGCGGGTAGGGCATTTGCCTTGCAAGCGGCCAGCCTGTGCCCGCCCAGGTTCTATCCCAGGCATCCCATATGGTCTCCCGAGCACCGCCAGGAGTAATTCCTGAGTGCAGAGCCAGGAGTAACCCCCTGAGGATTGCCGGGTGTGACCCAAAAAGCAAAACAACAACAACAACAACAACAACAACACTATATAGAGAACAGAGATTTAGGACAATGGGTAGGTGGCTAGCCTTGCATTCAGCCAACTCAAGCTCAAGCCCTATCACCACATATGGTTCCCTGATTCTTCCAGGAGAGATTCTTGTGTGCAGAGTCCTAAGCCCTAAGCCCTAAGCCCTGTCACCAGTCATCCATAAACCAAACACATAAAACTATCACTTAAAACTACTAACAAACATTAAAGACTTCTTTGTGATCTATATGTCCTTTTTAAAAAAGTCAATTAAATAAAACCTCAATAAAAGGTTAAAGCATGAGGGAAAAAATGAAGCTATTTTCTGTTGACATAAACAGTAATTGATAAGGCTTTCTTGAACTCTTTCATAGAAATGCTGATATATTACACTTAGGATTACTAGTTAGCTTTCATTTCCTTCCAACTTTTGCCTCTGGATAAGCTCAACTATTCCCAGGAAGAAACACTGATCAAGTACATTTGTCATGTGAGCAACTATAATAAGGTAATTCATCATAGTCTGTCAAGGTTTTATTCTAGAAAGACTGCTACATTTTTATCCTTACTTAAAAATCTGCTGTCACTCCTGCTGAAAATTTGGTAGACATTTTGGACATGTTTAAAAGCCCTTCCAAACTGATACTGGCAGATAATTAAGTTATCAGTTATCAAAGTTTCTTTTTCCTTTTCTATTTCTAACAATACGTATTACACCATGAACCCATTTGGTTAGTTTATCTGACTTATTCACAAAACATGGTCTCCTGGTCCTTTTCCTTCTTCCTCTTTAGTAATATCCAGTGACCAAAATAATTCACAATGACAAATCAAGCTTTCTCAAGGGTCTAATTGAACATTTTTGTTTTCCTTGGCAACACTCAGATTCCTCATTTTGAACTCCATTCACAAAGGGCAAGAAATAGTGGCTATAAACTAGGTTATTTCAGGATTTCTAGAGAACAAATAAATTATCTCTACCTAGGCATACCGTGATATATATTCTCAACATTTTTATCTCCAGATTAATCTGCTCAAAGACATACTTCATGTGCATCCTTTATTTAAGATTACTTTGAGCAAAATTTCTTCCCTATAAGCACTCTACTAATATTAATCTATAATTAACTCTTATTATCGTATTTTTAAAATGTAAATATATCAATCTTTTCCTAATTTGTGAAATTTTTTGTTTATTAGGAACCAATTTGTTTGATAAAAGAAGAAGAATGGAAACATAAAATATTTTTAAGTTGGCTTTCTTATATTTATTTACATTAATCTGATGTGGTATATTTTATATAATTGGAGCTAATTATTAAAGGCATGAACATATCTTCACTAATATCAAAACACTGATATTGTATTAAGAAGAAAACATCAATATTTGTATATATGTAGATTTAAATATACATATACCTAATGCATACCTAGATTATACATATTTAATATACATATACCTATATATAGTATATGTATAATATGCATATATAAATATGCATATACCTAATGCATACCTAGATTATACATATTAATCTAAGTATGCATTAGGTATATGTATATGCCTGTTCTATATATATGTACATATATGCATATATGTGTACACATATATATTACATGTTTTTGCTCTATATTTTGGCATATATAATTGTATACATTGCTTCCTTTTCACAAAGTGTGTGAAAAGCTATATAAGCTACATTAAATAAATATATTTAAATTTAAATGTATTAAAATACATTAAATCATATCTAATAACTTATTTATTATAATTTAGTCATACATAAAGCATTGCCCATTGTTTTTGCAAACAAGTTAAATTTTAATTGGAAAGGCTACCAAAAAAGATGCTTGGTTTTAATGTTGAGACAATTTGTGTCTCAAAACATTACCATGGGAGCATTAAGACAGCTTAACCAGTAGGAGCTCTTTAAACACTTGACCTTTTTACAACAGACCAAAATCATAGTGCCTAACAACAAACACTATCGGATTGTGAAATTCATTAAAGAATAATTCAAAATTTCCTGTGAGACTACTTTATTTTATACTGCAATTATTTTTGAAGCAGTGTAGTTGAACCATAACAGTATGTTTTCTTACTGTTGATTATTGTTAATATTACTACTATTCTACAGATAAGCAACAAAGAATTTTAAAAATTTAAAATGCATAATTACATGAACATTAATATTATTCTATTCAAGATATACTATTGAAGACACCATAATTTTAGAATTAGTACTCTACTTATATTTACCTACACTATTAATGTTAAATAATACTTAAAAAAATCTGGCTTCCTAAATCTAATATATATCAACATTTTACATTTAAAATGGACAAAAGTATGCTATTATCAATTATTAAGTTTACTTAGTGCCAAATAGATTCTTGATTCAATAAAACTAAGTATCTGTATATAAATATGCATATATATACATAATGAAACATATTTTTGCTAACCTTAATTTTATTTTACATTTCATTTTTCAATAAGAACATTACATTTCATTAAAATTCTAGGAAAAATAGTAAATATTAGCTAGTGCATGTCAACTTTAAGCAAAATAGAAAAAAAACTGAAACAAAGATAACATCGCACCACAATAATAAAACATTTTAAATATCAATAATTAAGTTTTGACTTAAAAGTATACCACATATAGTTATTTCTCATTATTCATGGGATTTATTTTGTAGAATGGTAACAAATGCAGTAGCATCAATTACTACTAATGGAAATACAGAGTTAGAAGCCTCAGAACCTACGGCCACAACAGTTTTGTCAGCTGATCAATATGAAACCTGGTTTAACCTAGGTTTATATGTTCTTTTATTTAAGGCACCTTATTTAATAATGATTTCATGTTAATAATTTGTGTAATATTCAATTATAGTAATTCACTTTCTTTTAACGTGTTTCGTATTTTTATCTGAGTCTGGGTAACGTGACCATACATTTCAGGGCTTTCAACCCAATTATGGTGTTGTCTACTTTGCTTTTATAGTAAATTGTAATCTTAAAATTTCAAACATTTAGGTCTATTTTCATCTTTATCTGAGCTTCTTCAAACAATTTTGCTGGTACTATGGCATGATGCATAGAGGCCTTATCTAGGCTGGTGGAGTTTCTGTGTAAGTCACATCACAGTCTCCTCACACTTAGAAGCACCGCCCAGAGGCTCAGCACAATGAACAGTAGTTAATAACATTGAAGCCACCACTGACAAACACATCACACAAGAATGCAAAAGAAAAAAGTAAAGAGACCCAGGGTAAAACATAGACCACAAAAGGGTGAACTGAAAAGCAGGCAGAGGGTAATTTTATACTGTTGGCAGCAAACGTCATTCTGGTAACTCAAATTTGTCGTTATTGTATATATCGACAACCAATCACAAAAAGACACTGATATTAGTTATGTAGTTAAACATAAATATTTGCAAGTGCCTGATCTCATAAATAGAGTTAATGAAAAATACAGCTGAGTAGAAAACTGTGTGCATATATCCAACTGGTTTCTTCTTTATGCTGAAGTTGGAGGTCATATTAAAAGGCCAAGTATCTTGCTGCCTCTTCCATCTGTGTCACGACCCTGACATATTTTATACCCCTTTTCTGAGATTATATGTTTAATAAAACATGTCGTTTAGAGAATACTAAATATTCCTTGAGGAAAATATATCAGTGTTTTTGAAGATGTATTCTAAATGCTGTTCAGGTATGCTGAACCAGAGACTTAGAGACATGGGTCAGAGCTGCTACTTGCAATCCCTGTGCCCAGCCGCTCACAACACACCCGGGAGGGATGGCGGGTTCTAGCCCTGGCCCCAGGAGAGCCGCACAAGAAGCCAGATGACCCTCCCCTCCACTCCATCGGGCTGCCATTTTCCACATCCGGACTTCCCTCTCATCAGAACTCCACCCAGCGTCACAGGTCATCTCATCCAGTTCCACCCTGCAGCAGTTTTTTTTTTTTCAATCCGGCCGGGATATGCTGAACCAGAGACTTACAGACATGGGGCAGAGCTGCTATTTGCTCTCCCTGTGCCCAGCCACTCACGAGGCACCCGGGAGGGATGGCGAGTTCGAGCCCTGGCCTGCCACCCCAGCAGAGCTGCACAACAAGCCAGATGACCCCCCCACTCCATCGGGCCGCCATTTTCAACATCCAGACTCCCCTTTCTTCAGAAATCCACCCAGCGACAGCCTATCACACCCCATCTCATCGAGTTCCACCCTGCAGCATTTATTTTTTTTCAATCCGCCCACGTATGCTGAACCAGAGATTTACAGACATGGGGCAGAGCTGCTACTTGCTCTCCCTGTGCCCAGCTGCTCACAAGGCACCAGGAGGGATGGCGAAGTTCTAGCCCTGTCCTGCCACCCCAACAGAGCTGCACAACAAGCCAGATGACCCCCCACACACACACTCATTTGGGCCGCCATTTTCCACATCCGGACTTCCCTCTGGTCAGAACTCCACCCAGCGACAGCCTATCGCAGCCCAACTTGCGCGGATGCAAGCGTCTGCACAGTTCATCTATAAATGCTCTATTTAGAGGTGACTACAAGGGTATGCCACCTGCATGACAAGCCTGACAAGCTGCCCTGTTTTATTTGATATGCCAAATACTAGTAACAATTATATTAGTTCATTACCATGACCTAATATAATGGTTTGAGGCTCTTTATGTTCCTGGAGCGAATAGATGCCCTTGGGCTCTACTAGCATGAGACAGGACATATGGAGATATTACTGGTGCCCGCTCTAGCAAATAGATGTTCAACGGGAGGATAGTGATAGTGATAGTGATTCTAAATGCTGTAAATGGTAATTCATGATAAAAATGACAAGGCCTTTTAAATTTATAATACTTTTTATTTATTTACTTATTTTTGATTTTGTTTTGTAGTCACACCTGAGCTGTGCTCAAGGCTTACTCTAGTTCTGTGTTTGGCAATCACTCCCGTGGGGCTCAATGGACCATACACTATCATGGAACTCAAACATGGGTTAAGTTCTTAAACCACTATATTTATTATCTCTCTGGTCCCTAAAATTGTAATACTTTCTGGAAATCTGACTATGCTCTTAACACATTAAGAAATTTAGTGAATGCTTTAAAACATATTTCTCTATATTAACTTGTATATGAATTAAAAGTTGTATTTTCAATATGTAGAAACAGGGTGATTTACAAACCATTAAAATCTCTGCTTGCTTTCCCAAATATTTGACCAAGTTAAGCCAAATAACTTTTGTTCCTTTTAGATCACTCCTTCTCAACAGAAGGGAGTATGATTCCATTGTCTTGACATATGGTAGTTATTACAATAAGAAAAAAAATCTATTCCTTGTTACTACCAAAAATACAAGCTGTTAAAGGGTCCCCTAAGCACAAGCAGAAGAAAGCTTTGACTACAGGATGAGGAATAAGCTGAGCTGAGTGTGGTCCCCAAACAATCAAAGAAACAAAATCAGGATTTTTTTTCATGGTAGGTATCTTCAGGTCTTAGCTACTGATGCCTGCATTAGATTTATGTAAAAAATAAAAAACAGCATTCTGTGTGCCAAAAATTGAAATACTTTCCAAAGAGCTTCTATAGGGGTCAAAATATAATACATAAAGTTTTGCTTCATATGAGGCCTACACTGATTTAATCCAGGCTCCACACATGGACTCTTTTTTAATAATATTTTTATTATACCACCGTGAGATATACAATTACAAAGATGTTGAGCACTGCCAGGATTGACCCCTGAGGACAGAGACATGAATAACTCCTGAGAGCACTGCCCCAAATGAAATAAACAAATGTAAGACAAGAAAAGGAAAGATAAAACAGGAAGTGGAAAGAAAACAAAATAAAACGATAAATCCAGTTTCAGACTCTAAAGTAGTGCATTTAAGTACTTCAAACACTTTTCTATTTCAGACGAATTGCATTGCCTTAATGTAGAAATCACTGATGTGGTTACTGATAGCCTTTCAGAAACTAAGGAACACAACTTAAAGCAAGAGGTATTTTGACTGTTTCTTTCCATTTGTAAAATGGAAAAATAGTGGAGTCTAGAAACTCCAATTATAGTCAATGACTAGTTGGCATCATACTAAATTGTTCAAGGAATTAGATATTTCTAAAACTGTTTCACTGGTTGTTTGGATGTATAGTATCTACTACATTTTAAAAAGAATGCCTTAAGTGCAATGACCCTTCCCAGATTTCTATAATCCTGTAAGTTCTATACTGATCTGTCTGTAATAAGATGGAGGAATGTTAAATAAAAAAAATCAGAAATTAAATAATTCTACCGAAATTTAATAATTCTAGCAAAAAATCAAACATTGCATCAATTTGCTTCTCAAAGGGCCTACATTCTTAATAGAATTAGTTTTTGATCAAATAGTTGCTTTTTCATCATTTTATTTTATTGCAAATTTCTAGCAGTTTCTAAAATAAGTGGAAATTGGTCTGAAAGTGAGTCCAGCCTTGCATCTTCAAAAAAAATATTTGAAGTATATGGCTTTTGTAGGACTCAAACATTGACAACAGTATAGGGAAGTATGATAAGTGCCTGAAATATCACTTGCATCAAAGTATTATCTTGCATTTAAAGGTAGAAAAAGTATCAAAGTGTTTGGTAATATTTACAGTAAAGGAAAAATAAAAGCATAAGGGAGAAAGTATCCTTTATATATTCTAGAGCAGCACATTCTACTTAGGTCTTAGTGGTAACAACCAGAGCACATACATGTGTAGAAGACTCTAAATATCAGACAACTGTGGGATAATGCAAGTATTGAAGTTCCTGTAGAGAATGGACAATTTCAATTTGGCAGAGCAGAGGACTATTTATCAATGAGTAAGAAGAATGCTAAATGACCTGTGGTTAATTGCTCACAATTATTCCTCCAATGAGGAAGATAAGTATCATCTCCCAATTTTCTTTTATTTTTCTGTTATTTAATAATAAAATTAAATGTAAACTTTTATTTCCAAATTATATAAAGCAAAATATTATATATTTTAATAAAATGTATTTAGTTGTGATTTGTAATGTGCCAAACACTTTTCAGAAGGTAGATTAGATGACAACTTTTTTCAATAGTTGGCAATTTACAAATTTCATAATAACAATAATTATTTTGTCCTACTAATTGCATTAGTAATAATACAGTAATTTGCAGTGACGAGTTACCATTTAACAAACACAATTGGCACAACAAAATCCACTAGTGCTGAACTGACTCCAGAATTGTGTCTTTAATTTACTTTGTTAATTAATGAAGATATTATATTGAATAATAACATTTTAGATCTGTTTTATGTAATTATCTTTTCACAAATAATATGTATTTTAAAAGTTCTCCACAATCCATATTCATATTATTTATTGTTATGTTTATAAATATCTATAAGCACAACATAAGATGTCTCTACCTCCTGAGAAGGGAATGGTATGGTAAAATAGGCACAGTAAAATGAAATACTGAAATAAAATCAACAATACCCTTATTCATGCAGAACAATTAATGGAATTAACCCTTAATTTAGTATCAATTTTAAAATTAGGATGATTCAGCATTTTACTAAAATTCTGACATAAATTAAAAAAAATCACAGTATTTTCTTAACAAGTACACTAATTTATAATAGCCTGAGAAAGCAGCTTTAAAATATACCTACTCTAATTAGTGAAAGTTCAATCTCAGAGTTCTGTTGAGAGAACTCTATCAGAGATTTCTACTTTTAGGGAACAGAAAGAAGTTCTAAAGTTTATCTGAAAACACTATACATCATAGTCTAAGAAACATATTTCTAGTGGATATTTGGACGAATATAAGCTATAATTTAAAGGTAGTCAAAGTTCCTGGTCTGTAATCATCTATTTGGTCTCAGGATAGGATTAATCAGCAGAATAATAAAGAACAAGCAAGCACTAGATTCTTAGAAAAAGCAGAATGACCTGAGGTCAATCCATGTATGCATAATTTGAAGAGATAATTTTAAGTCTTTGCCAATTTACCTTGAATTTCCTTTGGGCCAACTCACACTGCACATTTTTGCTAAATGGAAAAAAAATATAATCAAGGATGTGAATCTATTCTTTGCCCGTGTTTTATCAATCTTTCCAAGGTCATGTATAAATGAGTTAGGGAGTTGTCTGTTATTTTAAATTATCTGCCCCACTGATCCCTAACAAAAATGCAGATCATCAAGGAGAGACTGAATTATGATATTCGTGGAAGAGCAGAAAATTAACATTAGTGATAAGTCTGGAAAAAGGCTGCCATTGTCTATTTTAGTACAGCCTTCATCCATATTTCTTTACCTATATGTGGGCTACTTAGTTGTATTTATAATGAAAACCTGCAGTGCTTAAACCCACTTGACTGTCATCTGCAGACTAATCTGTCTGGAAAATATGCCACTTCTTACCACACACACACACACACACACACAGAACTTAGAAAACATTCACTATCAACTACTAATTGGCATGCATAATGGTAAAATAAGAAACCAGAATACTTTATAAAAAATATAAAACATATCTAATGCTTTCTTTCTCCCTGTTCATCCTCGGCTTGATTGGCGTTCTCATCAGAATCGTGACATCAGCAGAGACCTACAAGGGAATTATAGCAATGCATTTTCCCTAGGGCTACCATTTATACTATAAATTATGAATGCATTATTATGCTGCCACTTTGGTTTTGAAGAGCTTATGTTAATTAAAGGCTAAGAAAGCACACACACAGCACAATTATTTTTAATTAAGATTAAAATAATGCAGTATGTCAATACAGCCCTCAGAGGGAATGATGGCTTAATGTGTCACCTCAATTTCTTTTTTATGTAGTACAGCCATGTCTAATGCTTGTTTCTGGTTTCTTACCTTTTAAGTGCATAAACCTCAAGGTCACCCAGAGATCAGCTTTATGCCTGAGATAGTGCTATATAAAAGCAATAATGGAATGAATATTCTAAACTAAGGACTATCTTTTCTTCAATAGCTTTTAAAAAAAATGAATAAAATTTTCAGTGTTTTGGGAGCTTGCAAGCCTGTTTTAGGAGACCTCTAAATGCATTTGTTAAATGGATACTATATTTATATAAATTTAATAACAAAATGGCATCCAGGGAATGAGTGAGAACCGTGTTATAAACAAATATATTTGACTATGACAATTCAAAATGTACAATTTAAAAATATTTTCCCTTGACATAGAACCATGGGAGAGGAGATAGCAGTTAGGGTCCATGTTTAGCATTCCAGGTACAATCCTGGTACTGCATGGTCTCCATAACTAAGAAAGCCCTGCATTCCCCTGAGCATGATTAGCTATGGCTCTGCTAGTACCAGAAACTGCAGAGTATGAGGGTACTGCATCCTTGGGTCTTGGGCACCAAACCACCAGCCTAGTTGATGGAGTAGTGCCTATCATGGCTCCTCACCTTTTGAACGCAATCTTGATGAGAAGGCAATAAAAGAAAATAAACCAGAAATTAAATAAAAAACAGTAAAGAACTGGGAATAAAATTTTCTTTCAAATTAAAACTAAGTCCAACCATTTTACAAAGCTAGTATGAATTTTTATAGATGAGTTAGAATATTGGCCCACTTAGATCAATTACGCAGAACTCTAATGTTGGTCTATTTTACAAATCAGGGCATGCACCCTGGTTAAAGGATGTCACTGTGACTCGTGGATTCTGTAATGTGTAGATACTTAGACGGACTGAGCATAAACTGTCATTGGAAACAGGTCATTTTTTTTCAATTTCTTTGTTTTTTGTTCCAGTCATACAGTTGTGGTTAGGGTTTATTCCTAGTTCTGGCTCAGGGATCACTCCGGCCAGAGCTCAGGGAACCATACACTGTGTTTGAGATTAAATTGGGACTATACACATGAAAGGCAGGTGCATTGATTGCTGTACATTCTCTTTGTGACCTGCTGCAAAATTTCTCCTCTCTAAAGTAAAGTTTTATGGTGGCAAATGATGTTTATTTTATCTGCATTTCACTAGGGAAGTTGGAAGCGTGCTGGGGTCTGCAGTGTATCGGAGATCAAAAACTTCACCTGTAAGGTGTGCGACAACAACTTTATAACATACCTGCTACAAATTTACTTTTAAAATCGTTGCAAGATAAACAAGCCAAAAATACGCCAGCGGAAACACCATCCCTACTTTTATGTTCATAGCAGCATTATTCACAATAGCCAGAATCTGGAAGCAACCAGAGTGCCCGAAAATCGATGACTGGATAAAAAAGCTTTGGTACATCTACACAATGGAATACTATGCAGCTGTTAGGAAAAATGAAGTTATAAAATTTGCCTACAAATGGATGGACATGGAGAAGATTATGTTGAGCGAAATTAGCCAGAAGGAGAGAGACAGATACAGAATGACTGCATTTATCTGCATAACATAAATATATAGGTACATAATATGATACCAATATCCAAGATCAAGTGAAACATATATCAGGAGGTCCTGTCAAAGGTGGAAATTATCACAAACGTGTGGGATTCAGAGGCTAGGTAAGACAGAAATGGAACAGTGTGCTAACAATTGTTGAGGGTACTAATACCAACCTAGAACTGAGCATTAAATAGAGGCAAAAGATACACATGACAACCCTTTAATGTATGTTCTGTAATCCATAGTCTGGAGGGGAAGGAAAAGAGAAAGAGAGAGAAATGGAAAGAAATCAAGAACCTGCCCTGGAGCAGGGCTGGGGGAGGGGGAACCGGGGACGTTGGTGGTGGGAGATGGGCACTGGTGGCGGGATGGGTGCTGCAAACAATTCAGAATGATTTGTTGGCAAAGTGCTACAGCGTTTCAATGAAACAATGTATGTTTTAACTGAACTAAAATAAATACATGTTTAATCACTAAAAAAAAAATAAAATAAAACAAATCTCCTAAAAAAAAATGACATAATTGAGTAGACATTTCTTGAATTTAGAATACCCCTTGTCTGACAATTTTATAAGTCCTCAAAAACGTTGATCTTACAATAGAATGAAAAACTACTAAAAACTGTTTAAAACAAAAGCAAACAAACAAAAAACCCAAAACAACAAATCCCCCAACTTAGTGTTTTTCAAAGGAATAAATATTTCATCTTGCTGTTGTGTTGTTAGATGTGAGGATTTATTGCTTTCTGAAATGAGACTTGCCATAAGCATTTAAATGGCAGTTTCCATAAAAAATAGAACTTGCAAAATCTATCAGTTAAGAGAAATCTTGTCTCACACTGGGATATACTCAGGAGACATTTCCTTTATTCCTGCCAGAAACTACAAATCCAAGAGTTGACAAGAAATCTAAATGTTTAATTTCCTCACAGCAGCAACCAGGCAGACAAGCCCAGCAAAATAGCCACATTCAGAGGACAGGTGAGCAATGCTGATTCCTTGGGGACTTCTGGAAGCTGAATCACTTAGAACACCATGCTCAAATTAACTTTGTTGGGACTCTGGTAAAATAAAAAGGTATAAAGTCAAAACGAAGAAAGTATAATTAAGCTTTTTTTTATTTGACAGTTTACTTCACTTTAATTGGCAACATAACACCTGTGCTGGTTTCTTTGGTAAAGTTCTATTTTTAACTTGTGACAATGTTCCTTCCCAGAGAATCTTAATAAAATTACTTATGGAATGACTTGTAATGTTGGGTGAAATACTAAACTAAAAACTCAATAAGCATTTATTGGTATTTATTGGCATTTATCTTTATAGAGTATTTTTGTACTTATTCCAGACATGTTTGGAGAGATGTAATTAATTCTTAAGTCACAGACTGAGAGAAAAATGGCACCCTAGGAGAAGGAGGAGGAGAAGCCTTTCCGCTCGACTTCTAAGAGGATTAGCTCAGAAAGGGCTTAGTAAAGCCACAATGTCTCTGCTACATGCAACCCAAAACCCAAATTTACAGGATTCTGCTGAGCATGTCCACACCTCCAATGTGCCTCTATGCAACTCATAGCCCCAACTAACTTCTCCAAAATAAAAGCATTAACCCACCACAAGGTGATAGATATGCCCCTAATTCTCTCAACTTTAGATTAAGAATTCTCTCCTAGCCACCTGAAAATCCTGCCATGACAGTTCCTGGGTTGGAAATAAAATGGAACAGCAGGAACCCAAGTCATATTACAGAGATTAGCCTCCTGGTGAAGAGTCATCCCTGGAATCAAATATTCCACCCTTACATTACAGAAAGAAATATAAATTGTATCTTACGTAAACTTAGACAGTCCGTTCTCTCATTGACCTTTCACTATCCTCTAGCAATGTCTCATTCTTTTTTTTTTATTTAAACAGATTTTATTTTATTTTTTATTTTTTATTTTATTTATTTTTTTTTTTGCTTTTTGGGTCACACCTGGCAACGCTCAGGGGTTACTCCTGGCTCTGCACTCAGGAATTACTCCTGGCGGTACTCGAGGGGACCATATGGGATGCCGGGATTCGAACCCAGGCCGGCACAGGCCGCCGCGTGCAAGGCAAACACCCTACCCGCTGGGCTATCGCTCCGGCCCCAGCAATGTCTCATTCTTCTTCAATAAACTCATTTGTGTTCAGAGTATGCTTTTTGAGGTATTCTATCCCCAGAGCATATTCCTGCCACAGCATCAGAACTCCAGGAATAAAACTGAATGCACTGGGAGAGAGAGAGGAGGGAATTCTGTCTCAGGAATAATTCTGGGAAGGTGCACTGGTGGCGAGACTTGTGTTCGTACATTGAAGATCTGTAACAAATCGCCATAAAAACTTTGTAAAGCACAGTGTTTATATAAGATGTAATGGGAGAAGAAAATAAAAAAAAAATAGGGGAATGTTGCAGGACACCTAAAAACCTAAAGCTTCTGCATCTGCCCTGGATTGCCTCCTGCAGATCACTTTGTAGAAAGGGGGGGTAGTTTAAATGTGGCAGTTTATCTGACCATGTATTCTGTACTGGCTGCTATAAATATTCTCTCTTGCTACCACAAACATCGTGGGACTGGCTAGATCTTACCAGCATATTTGTCTGGCCACATTGGATCTCTAAGCAATTAGCCCAGAGAGAAATGCTGTTTGCTTCCAAGCAAGCAAGCATGGCTCCCTGATAACTCAAAGGCAAATAGAAAACTACCATGAAGTAGAGGAGACGCTTGTGAAGGCTTGGAGAAATATTTAACTGGCATTAGTATTAGTCTTTGGTACAGAGACATGCCATCTCAGAAGGCCCCTTCTCTACCTTATCAAGGCATTTCCAAGCAGATCTTGGCTCAAAACATTAGCATCTAAAAGGGCCAAGGTGAGGTGCTGGGAGAAATTACCTGAGGGCATTTGGCCCTTCCTGCTTCCCATAATAGTGGGAGGTCTGAGTTGCAGTGGGATAAAACTAGGATGCCTCTCTCTTGCTCGCTCTTTTGTGCTTTTTTGGGGGCTCGGCACTCTTCTTGGGAGTCTTGTCTTTGTCTCCTCTCTACAGGGCCTTAACACATGGTGTCCACCATCTTGGCCTACACGTGGCTGGGGCTTTAGCCTGGAATGCTAAACACTGGCTTTTTCCTATTGTTGATTTGTATGCCTGAACCTGTGATAAGTAAAGCATTTTAAAACCTGCACCAGATGCCTGAGTTTTTATCCATTCCCCGGCCCCGGAGGTAGAAGGGAACTTGCTTCCTGGCACCGTTAGGGACCCCAGTGGCTTCCCCAACAGGGGAAAGTCCAATAAAGCATATTCTAAGCATAATACTTCTAATAAATTAAGAACACTATTTTCTTAATAATAGATAATATCTGTTATCTATTCTTATAATGTATAAAAAGGAAAATGCATATAATTTCTAAAATAGAAAACAAGATTTGTACATTAAAATGTTTTATTTTCTAAAGCTAGGATTTAATGACTGAGACTAAAAGAGTATTTACTCAATTTTGAGGTGGCTGATGTCACTTATATGCAACTAACATGGGGTCTGCAGTCAGTGTATATTTATTATGAGATGGGAATCAAACTCAGGGTAACGTAATTATAAACATTTGCTCCAACAATGATCTACACCATCAATCAAGATCACATTTTAAAATGAGTAGATGAGAGAATTTTTTTTTGCTTCTTGTGCCACACCTGGAAGTTCTCAGGGGTTTACTTCAGATTCTGCACTCAGGAAATACTCCTGGCCATTCTCAAGGACCATATGGCATGCCAGGGATTGAACCTGAGTTGGCTGTGTGAAGGCAAACACCCTATCTGCTGTACTATTACTCCGACCTGATGAGTGAATTTTTAACCACAGCCACTATGCTGCCAAGCATAAAAACAAAGAAGGAGCCATAATTAAGTTATTTCCAAATTTTGGTAAACTTATAACACATCTGAACTAGATCTTCAAAGTTATTTATGCTATATATGCTTGCATGCTGTTAAGCTATATTTCACATTGATTTTTACAGCTGCGATTTTTATTGGAAAAATTATACATCAAATTTATTACCCATAAAAGAGAGTACATAATTACAGAAATAGGCTCAAGTTAAACTAAGTAGCATTTACATTTGCATTCCTTTTACTTTTCTCTTTTACTTATTTTTACTAATTTGACTTAATTCTTAAAGAATATTTATATCAAATAACTCCAGAGTATCCATTTTATGTTAAATGGCGTGAGTTTACTTGAAAGCTTTTATGTGATAACAGCACGTTAATTCATACTCCATATTTTTACGAATATTCTTTGCCTAGAAAATAAAATAAGTACATTCTATATACTTGCTTTTAAAAATGAGTCAAAAATGAATCATCAAGCATGAGCTTTATTGACAAAAGACATTAATGCAGGTTTCAGGTTATAAGACAGTATGTATTTAAAATACTTTGACTTAAAATTATGTTTAACATATATCAAAGAACTCTGTTCATCTAGATGTAATCTTTAAATAGTTTTCTTTAATTTTTTCTAAAACTTTCTGAATTATACTATAGCTTAGTAGTAATAAATTACTTCTCTCTCAAAATTTTGAGATGATATTTTCAATAAATAAAAAATTTTGCCTATTAGTTGTTAAAGAATTTTGAATGACTATTATTCTTAGAAGTTATTTATTCTAATAACACCTCAAATACTTTAGGGCTTTCTATGCTGTATGTCAGAAATAAGTGATTTGTTTAACACTGCAGAGTTTTCATTAAGTAGAATGTTGAGTGAAAGGGATACTATGATTAATTGGACTTTACAATTTAGTCTAAGTTTTAAAATGTCTGAATAAACTTGATCCCTTAAATTAGTGTTCCCTTACTGCCTTTTTGCATATATGGTACTATTTTTTGGGGGGGGGGAAAAAAAAGCATCTATTTCTTTAGTAATGTGAAATAAGTTCTATCTTACTATGAATGCATAAGAACTAACCTTGTAATTATGCAATTAACAATGGAAATATAATTCCTAAAAAGGAGGATTTAATGCAACATAAAATGTAAGTTTGAATTCAGAGAATATTTTGTATCTAGAATGTAATTCCTTAGTCATATAACCTTCAGCCAATATTCTTAGGCAAATAATGTGGCACAAAAAATCCAAGGATGTTGGCAAATTATGTATAACATATATGTATTGCACAACATATGTATTACACCATAATTATGTATTATTTGTTTTATAATTAATAAAATCATCTTTACTACTATGATTCTGAATCTGGAATATGGAACATTGTAATTATGATTTAGCAAAATATTTCATATTGAACAGAATTTAAGCAATGAGTACAAGATTTCTATTGCATTTGGTCATTTGTGGACTCTAAGAGTACTGGGTCATTTTTGCCTAAATATCGATGTTAGCAAGGCTTAATATCACTTGCATCGTTCACCTAAATTTTAAGAATATTCTCATAAAACAATAAAGTATAGATTTAACATTTTTCAAAGTTATTTTTAAACTACTAATGGTAATGAATGAAATGATGTTAAGAATTATGAAAATAGCTTTTAAGTATTACATTTACAAAACAGAGATCTATGTTAAATTTATGAAGTTACATTATAACTTTCTTACCATAATTTGCATCATCTATGCTAGCAAGATCTGTGCTACCAAGATCTCTAAAGTAATACAACATAACAAAATACAAATAAATAAATCCTCTATTTAGGAATTATATTTTCCATTATATAATTGCATGATTACAAGATTAACTTATGCATTCAAAGTAATACATAACTTATTTTATATTGCAGTATTTACTTTGAAACTTAAATTATAAATAATTTAGAAATGATATAAGATACATTTATATTTCTCATTTTTAAATTGTTTAGATTTAAAAACTTAAAAGACAATCCTAAAGCTAAAATGTCTTATTTAAAAAAAATCTATAACCAGGAAGAGATAATATATAAGGCAGGGTACTTGTCCTGCACAGTTGACTGGTGTTTGATACCCAGCAGCCTGTATAGTTCCAAGAATGCCCAAGGGCAATTCCTGATAGAAGCAGAGGCAGAAGTTAGCATTTAAATCGCTGGGTGAGTCAAAAAAAATTAAGAGAAAGAAGAAAATATCACCACAACCTGAACAATAATAACAGCAGTCCCAAGGCATCAAAGATATAAACTAATAGGCACAAAAATTCTGAACTAGTATAATAAGATTAATAATGATTCATAGAAATAACACATTATTTTTGTATGAAGTTAAGATTCATTGCAATTTTTATTACATTTTGTGCATATGAGGAACAAACAATTCTTGATCTTCCTTTCTTAATAAGGAAGTAAGACTAAGATGAATACACTTATCTACATTGTGCCAACCTTTTCAGCAAGAGCCACATTTAAAACAAGTCAATGGCAGAACTATTAAATATTTTAGAAATCTAGTTATTTTTGAGACATTCACATTTATTGACTTCAAAAGATGCTTTAGGACTTGTCATAACATGCCAAATTTGTAAATTTTTAATGAAAAGTTCATTGTAAATATAAAATGACCTCTATTTACTTTATTCCTATGTAATAAAATAATTTAAGTCTTTGTAGAAAGCTAACTTATTTATATGTGCACTTATTTTCCTTATCAGATAGTATACATTTGAGTATAGGAATAATTGACTAGCCTTCAGGCATTAAGATAACTGAGATTAAGCATTAGCCTTACTATTTCATGTTCAACCTTTTGTCTTTGAGAGAAAAAATAATTCCTATGTATTAAAATATAAAATATTAAAATTTATTTAGAAATTTTTGATTGACAACTTCCTACAAATATTTTAATGATAATGTAAAAAATATGAAAATGTCTTAAGATTCTGGGTAATATCTTTTAAAATAGATACAACTAAATGGGAGAAATTTTAAAAAGAATACACTTCCTGCAAAATCAGAAAATGTTTTTGGTGTGCAGTTTTTGGTTAGACCTGGTTATGCTCAGGATTTACTCCTGATTCTGTGCTCATGGGTTACGCCATGAAGGACTTGGGTGACCATAGGGAATGCCAGGAATACAACTTGAGAAACTAAAATAAAAAACTGGTGTACAAAAGGAAAAAAGAATCAAAGTGTTTAGTAATTTAAGAAAGTCTTCATGGTTTTTTGTCTTTTGAACAACACTCTGTAGTTCTCAGCATTTACCCCTGCTCTGATCGGCGATCATTCCTGGTGGAACTCAAGGAGCCATAATTTGGGTTGCAGACTGAACCTGGTCATTCAAGTACAAAACAAGCACCTTACACACTGTACTATCTCTTCGGTTCCCTGTCAGTTTCTAAGCAATATTTCATCCATAATAAGTATTCATAAATCAATATAAAATAATATATACTAGAAAATTTTATTTTTAATTAAGACTCTGTGATTGGTTTTCAAAGGAAAGTTATTACAAGAATATTTTTAGTATCTTTGATTTGATATATACTATATGACTTATATCTGATTTTCTAGTATATGTTAGTCCCTACTCTTTTCGTGTTCAATCAATACAGATTTAAACACACACAAACTGCATCACTGTATCACTGTCTTCCCGTTCATCATCAATTTGCTCGAGCGGGCCCCAGTAACATCTCCATATGTCCTGTCTCATGCTAGTAGAGCCCAAGGCATCTGCTTGCTCCATGAACATAAAGAGCCTCAATCCATTCCAGAATGAGTCTATAATTGTTACTGGTATTTGGCATATATATCAAATACAACATGGGTAGCTTGCCAGGCTCTGCCGTACAGGTAGCATACTAAACACACACAAACATACACATATATTCACTCTGCCTACTGAGAGTTTTCTATCATAAAATAACTTAAAATGTATTTCAATTGCCATAGAACTATATGTACATCAATATAGTGTATATAGATCTATATAGTGTATATAGATCTATAAAGTATATATAGATCTATATAGTGTAAATCCATCTGTATAGTGTATATAGGCCTCTCACTTCCGGATATACATCTGGAAGTGAGAAGCCTGATGAGAGGAGCTCGCACACCCCCTCCCCAGAGAGAGCAGCCTGCAGGGGAACCGGAGGAGAGGATCCTAGATAGAAACCCTCCCAAAAGAGAGAGCAGCCTAGCCTGCAGGAGAAACTTCCAGAGAGGCAGGTTCAGGAGAGGTTCCCACAGAGAGAAGCCCAAGATGACACAGACTACTCTTAAAGAATAACCTTCAAGACAGTTTAGCCTTGCTCATTATTCTGCTGACAGGTCAGGGGAACAGTATCCACCCTGGACACAGGACAGGGGCCCTAACAGACAGTGAGTGCTGCTGGGGACCCAGCTAGGCCCCAGCATCTGCTGTCATATTAACCCTCTGACCCCTAATGTAAGGCTATGGAATCCATAGGAGGTCCCAAATAGCCTGGGGCCTTGGGACCTCCACGAGGAGGGAGCCACAAAGCCCCCTGCAATACAGTTATTTTAAAGCCTTATCAATTAGGAAATACACATCTTTTTTTAAGTCAACTTCTAGAACACAGTTTGATATGCTAAAAATGCTAGAGGGCACCAGAAAGAGAGTATAATGGTACTCTCTTTCTAAGCACTACACTAAGGTGCTTGCTTTGCATGTAGCCATCTTAAATACCGTAGCAGGTACCACATATGGTCTGCCAGACCATGGAAGCAGTGATTCCTGAATAAATAACCATGAATCAATCTCAGCATAGCTAGGTGATACCCTAAAGTAAACAGAAATCTGGGAAAAGTAGCTTTTAAGATCATGTGTGGAATTTTTCTAAGATATCCTTTTATTTAAAATTTCTTCTGCTAAGTAAAAATAATTTAATGTAATCCAATTTGTTTATTTACCTTTTTTGGTTAGAATAGTCAATGGAATAAAATAATTGAAAATACCTCTGAGGTCCATATTCGGGCACATCCCACCTATGTTTGCCTTTTATTGATGACAGAACATTCCATCTATGGGTACTTTATTGTTTCCTGTCTAATCTCAGAGTCTTCAGTACATTTTGAATGAACATCTGTGAGTTGTATGAGATATGCCTCCAGTTTAATATTTTTGTATTGGTTATCCAGATTTCCCAACACCATTTGATGAAGACTTACATTGCTCCACTTCATGTACTTGCTACTTCATCACAGATTAGCTAACTCTAAATCTCAATGCTTATCTCTGAATGTTCTCAGTTCTGCTTCATTATTCTACATGTCCATATTTGTCTGAGTACTGCAGAGATTTGCTTATTAGAGGTTTACAGTATAAATTAAATTGAGAAAATACCTCCAGTCTTCTTTTTAATCAATGTAATTTTGATAATCTGAATTTTTAATATATTATAATATAAATATATGGAAGATTTCCCTATATATATATGGGGAATATTGCATATATATGTATATATATATATATATATATATATATAATCACTTGTATCACTTTTCTTCCCCTTGTTCATTGATTTGCTCAAGCAGATACCAGTAACATCTCCATACATCCTGTCACATGCTAGTGTAGCCCGAGGGCATCTGCTAGCTCCAGGAACACAGAAGGGACTCAGACCTTTCATTCAGGTCATGGGAATGAGGTCCATAATTGTTACTGGTTTTTGGCATATCAAATACAACACGGGTAGCTTGCCATATGTGTAGTATGCTCTCAGCAGTAGCTCTCATCGCAGCATTTAAAGCAATTTGGGAAATAAGAAATTTAAAGCTAAAGGGTGTGGTGTGGGTAGGGTACAGGCATTTTGCAGGCTCAGAGTTGTTTTACGTATTTCACAGTGCTAGGTAGAGGGTAATGGGACAGAGGTCACTGCCCATGGCCTTGGAACAAATCTTGCTGTCACACAATTCAGGCAACAGAGAATTAGACAACAGGAAGTAGTCAAGGCACCAACCAACATTTTTGGACCATGCATTCATCATATAAGTCCAAAAGGTGTAGGCATAGGTCATGTCAGGGTACAGGTGATGGAAGCTGTCAGCCAGAGGCACCGCCTGCAGGAGCTCCCCAAAGCCTTCACGCTCTTGGGGTTTAGAAGAAGGATTTAGACTGGGTCAAGGAGGAAGCACCAGATATCCTGTGCCTCCAGGAGACCAAGTGTTCAGAGAACAAACTCCCAGATGAACTTGGACTGTCACATCAGTACTGGGCAGCCCCGACAGACTAGGAAGGGTCTAGTGGTGTGGGCCTACTCTCCCGCCAGTGCCCAACCAAAGTCACTTATGGCATTGATGAGGAAGAGCACGATAAGGAAGGCCGAAAGTGATCGTGGCTGAATTTGAGGCATTTCTGCTGGTAACCGCCTATGTACCGAATGCAGGCTGTGGCCTGGTGTGCCTAGAATACAGACAGCCCTGGGATGAGGCATTTTGCATGTTCCTGAAAGGCTTGGCATCACGTAAGTCCCTTTGTGCTGTGTGGGGACCTCAGTGAGGCACTCATCAACCTTCACAACCCCAAGGGAAACAAAAGAACAAATATATAAATATATATAATATATATTTATAGAGAGTTTTTCATATATATATATGTATATGTCAAATGGTTCATCCCATGTGAATAACTATATGGTGATTCCTTCATAGTGTAAGACTTAAAAGTAGGACTTGGACTCGCTTAAGATAAATCATTTAATTTTTTGACAACTATCCCTCAAGCACAAAAATATTAATTTGGAAAGACATATTCAGACATGTTTCCTGCAGAACTTGGTACACAAACCAGGGTACAGAAATAAACAAATGTTTAAAAATGTATAAAGAGGTGTTGGTATATATGCACAACGGAACACTAGTTGTAAGAAAAAATGAAATCATGAAATCATGCAGAGCATTGTGAGCTTAGAGGTAACTAGAATTCATCGTGTGAAGTAAAGTAAACAGGGGAGAAAGGACAACTATAGAGGAGCTTCTCATCCATGGAATACAAAGAGCAAAAGGTGGAGGACAAACAGTGTCAAATAATAAACCCTTGGTCTTGGATTACAGAGCGACGGCAATAGTGGAAAGTTCACTGGTGAGTACAACTATTTTGAACATCAATTACACAAATGGTACACTGTTGGAACCATATTATATAACTGTAAGAATGAAGGAACAGGTCACATAAACAATTGAATAAAAAAATGAAGAGCTAGAGAATGGATGGGCTGGAGCTCTCAATGGATTTAGTGAACTATTTACATAAAGAAGCAGGGTTTGATCCCTAGTGCTGCTGGGTACCAAAGCACTCAGTGCCAGGGCTACCTCCGAGCACCAACCAGAAGCAGCCCCACAACTCACCAAACGTGGCCCTGGGATCAAAATAAGATATTAAAGAACAGCAGAGTGGATAGCGCACTTGCCTTGTATGCAACTAACAGGAAGTTCCCAGAATTCCTTTTGGTCTCCCTGAGCACTGCTAGGAGTCACTTCTGAATGCAGAGCCAAAAATAAGCCCTGAATATCACCAGATGTGGCCTCATGTGCAAAAAGTAAATAAATAAACAGGTAGTTAAATAAATAAATAAATAAATAGTAAATAAATAAATAAATAAATAAAATTAAGTAACCAGAGAATAGAGAGCACTATTTTTTTGCAACTATGTAAAGCATCAAGAGAAATAAAAATGAGATTTATTCTACCCAGACACCTATGCTTGTGCTAGATAATTAATAGTTGTTTCCTCCAAAACTATCATAGCAAGTTCTAATGTGCAGAAACACTGAGATAGTCAGGTAATGGAGTCCTTTAGCAGTAAGTACAAAGAGAAACAAAAATGTTTTAAAACCACTATAATACATTTACAGAGGAAGGATACATTCTGAAAAAGAACCTTAGCCATCAGCTTGAGATCCTGTCTGGAGGTCACAGATGGGCAGGAAACATAGGACTTTTTGGAAACAAAGTTATTCCTGAGACTAAAAGTCCTCCCTCTTGAAACTTCCCAGTAAAGGACACTTAGCCCAAGGTTAAAGAGCCTGGACTAAAACGGACAACACAAAACCTATAAACTCAGCTTCCCAATACAAATAGGAAAGCTCCATCCAACAGTCGATGTACTGGACTCTTTTATGATCTCCCTTTTAGAATTCTCTCTACACTCTTACCCTTCTGGAGGATAGATGTTTGATGTTAAAGGTTCAATCTCTCACTCTCTATTTCTCTCTCTCTTTTTTCTTTCTCTTTCTCACCCTACCTTAATTCTCCCTGCAAAATTATTTTACCTTGCTACTTATATTGACCAAAAATCCTTTTCTTTAATGCAACCATTAGCCAGAATCAGGTGGAAAGTGGGACTGACTTATTTCACCACTCTCCATACACACAGTTCATCCACAAAGATAGTACAGGGTTTAAGGAATAGGCAGACGGCAAACACCACTTCATTGCTTGGCACCAGTGGCTCTCTGAGTATCCCCAAGTTCAGCTCTAGGGGTGCTCAAGCACCATTGGTTGAACAGGTAATCCTGAGCACTGTGGGGTTTAAATTCCACCATATGGTTGGAGCATGTGGTAGAACCACAGACCTGAGTAGCTGAGAATAACAAACGGAGGAGGTCTAGGGTCTCCATACCACTGTTAAAGGAGGTGCCACTACCCAAAGTAGATTACTTTGGACATCCAGTAAGAACTTGTCTATATAGTCCACTATTGGCAGGAAAAAAGAGTATCAATTTCCTAATATTATTGCAACATGTTTGCCTATAAAAACACATACATAGCAATATATATTACTATACATAGCAATATAAATTACATAGCATTATAAAAAATTAATATACAAAATGTTTTTAAGAAATCGCATTCTAGAGAGTGTTTTAAAATCAACATCATTTAAATATTTGAAATATAAAAATTATAAATCACACAATCCACTGAGTAACCAATAAGTTTTACTCTATGTGTGCTTAAACTACTTGAGGTGACCCTGATGTTGTTGTTTTCTACTCTACTCTAATACTCTGTTCTTAACACAGCAGCAATAAATAAGAACAAGTTTTCAGTGTTATTATTAACTTTGTTTATGAACTCCACAGAATTCAAAATGTTCTTCCTAATGCTAGAAGTCTGTGAATTGTGAAACACCACATTATGAGTTTTTGTATTAACACATACTCATCTTCTTTTTCTCCCCATAAACATCACAGACTTTCCAGTTACTTGTAGGCACAAAGTTAAACATGCCTCCTGGGGGAAAACCTTTGATTTCTTCTGCTTAGAGTGACTCTTACAAAAGGAATATGGAATGAAAGAGGTTTATAACTTATGAGGTTGCAGGTGTGGCTGCAGTGCCTGTCTGCGTCGGCAGGTGGCTGACAGGAAACAGACTTGTCTATACCCAGGGCTCCGCCCCATGGGCCCTGATTGTTGATGGCCTGACATAGAAAAAGACTGAGTCCCCTGGGATGAAGCCAGTGCCATGGCAGAGCCATGTAGCACCAGTCAAGTGATCTGTGGTGTATTCGATATGTTTTTGAACAGTTAACAATAACGGACCTCATTCCCAATGAATGGAGATTTTACTGGCACCTGCTTTAGCAAACAGATGAACAACAGGAAGACAAGTGACAAATGACAAGATTTAATTTAATGAAATAAATGTTTACCTTTCATTGTAGTAAAATATAATCATACTGACAAGAAAGTGGTTTTTAAGCAATTAATTTTTATTTTGCTGATATAAATTTAAATTCAAGGAGAGAAAATACATAGATGCCAAATCAACATACTGCTATTTAAATAAATTTGGCTATCTACAAACAAACAGTGCTGATATTTTTAAATTTATTACTATGGATATAGTTATTATTCCAGTTATCAATCATTTACTGATTTTCTCTAAGAAAAAATAAAGTCTGTATTTTAGTATATTTAGTGATCCATGTGGTACAGTGATAGCAATGTTTGGGGCTGATATCACCCGCAAATATATAAAGTGGTAAATCCAAAGGATTATAGAATTAGAATGACTTTTCCTAACACCATATATATTATTTAAAAATAATTTACATAGTAGAGTGTAAAGATCTAATATGTCTAATTCTTCTTTCATTTTCCTAAACCTAAATTGAGTGTGCTGAACATGATATATTCTCATGAGATATTCTCACTTATAATTTCTTGAATATTAATGTCTGTTATATTTTTAAGCCACAAAATGAGCTGTTCATTATTTCTCTTTTCATTTTACAAAATAAAAAATAATCCATAGGGATTGAAGAGATAGTGAACTGGTATAGCCTTAGTACACTTATCTTAGGACACCTGTCTTGCTTTAAGCTAGGTTCAGTTCTTTAAACTTCCATCAACCTTGACCATCAATTCCACATATAGATCCTCAAGCACTGCCAGGAGTGATTTCTGAGAGCAGAGCCAGGAGTAAACCCTGAGCAAGTTAGATGTGGTACAAAAAAAAAAATGAAATAAAACTAAGCAAGTTAGATGTGGTACAAAAAAAAATGAAATAAAACTCCATTCAATTATTCTGAATTGTAAAATGTATTAATAAGAGCTTTTATTTTTCTGTGATTTTATTTTTTAAAATGTTATTTTAATTTTTTAAAAATGTTATTCTACTAGTAAATGCTCGAGATGAGAGCCTTCCACTGAGAGTATACCACCTACACGGCAGAGACTGGCAAGCTACCTATGTTTTATTTGTTATACTAAAAACTAGTAATAATTATGGACTTCAGTTCCATGACCTGAAGAATGGTTTAAAGCTCTTCCTGTTCTTGAGCAAGCAGATGCCCTTGGGCTACACTTGCTTGCGATAGGACCTATTGAGATGTTACTGGTGCCTGCTCAAGCAAATGGAGAACAATGGGAAGACTGTGACAGTTATATAGTAATATTCTATTAGCATGGATTGGTAAGATTACATGTACATATAATCACTTCTATGCTATTGAATTGTGTGAATCATGATGAATGCATATTTCTACAATATATGAGTCAAATTTATGAAATATGATCATATGAGTATGGTCGAATTATAATTAAAATTCAATGGTGTTTTATTAATTTTATTTGAAAATAAAAACTAGAGAAATTTACTTATGCTTGAAGTTTTAAATTTATCATTATTATAATAGCTTTCGCTACATTATAATAAGCACTATTAAAGTTGTTCTGCACAACTACTAAACCCATCCACGTGTGGTACAATATCCGTCCACAATTTTTTTTTCGGAGGGAGAGGGGGGTCATACTTGGTGATGCTGAGGAGTTACTCCTGGCTCTGCTCTCAGAAATTACTCTTGGTGGGTCTCAGAGGACCATATGGGATGGTGGGGATTAAACCTGGGTTGGCTCCATGCAAGGCAAGTGCTCTTCCCACTGTACTATTGTTCTGGCCCCTGTCCACCATTTTCCTATGACCCTTTCCCTTAAAAAATAGTTTAATAGGGTATTTGTAATGTCAGTAAAGGATTAAGGATTTATTATGAACAACTTTTTAAATCATTATTTAAATAAAAATAATGAATTAAGGCTAATTAAGGCCAAAGCAATTTATAACAAGTGAAATTTTAAGACCTGAATATATTCTATATTATTAGCTTTAGTATTTTCATAGAGGTAGTACATGTATGAGACTTTTGATTTCAACACAGACATATTGTTTAAAAAGGAAAGTTAGCTATCAATCATTATTATATCAGACAACCCGCATAGAAAAAATAACTTGTATGACAAAAGTATATGTTTTATCTGTACCCATGTCTTACCCCATACACAAAAGGTAATTTAAAATGCTACAGATCAAGCACACACATCACACACACACACACACACACACACACACACACACATACAAGGGACTTGATCAAGTATAAAACAGGTAGGATGCTTTCCTTGCTTGTGGTTGACCTGAATCCAATTCCTAGTGTCCCAGATGGTCCCCCAGAGCACTGCCAGGAGTAATTCCTATGTTTAGAGCCAGAAATATCCATGACCATCACCTACTGTGACACCAAAAAAAGCACAATAAAATAATAAACAAAAAGCTCAAATAGTTTAAAATTTTAACATTCAACCCAAATCCATAAATAAGTACAAGTAAATAGGCAGAGTTCTGCATGATACTGATTTTCGGGGACTGTCCATGACAACATATTCCAAGGTGGGGAAACCATGAGTAAAGTAGACATAAAGACTTGTCCTAAAAGAAAACATACTATTCAGCAGACTGATGGAAAGTGTTCATCCTCAAGATATTTAGAGATGTTCAAGTCAAGGTGACAATGAAGTATCATCTAATGACACTTAGAATGGATCACATCAACTTGTCTGAAAATAACCAGTGTTTGGTGAATTGTGATGTAAAAGTAACTGTATAAGTTTTGGGCACAATCCAGAGAATGCCAACATATGCAGTATTCTTAGAAGTTGTCTGTTGCTCATACAGTCTTAATAGTACTAGTGCAATGATGAATGATGAATTTATTATATCCTCTTAAAAGCTGAAAACTCAGTAAAGCAGTAAATGGGCACTAAGAATTTTCCCAAAATTGATTTTAATGAGCATTTATAAAAATTAAGTTTTTATTTCAATGTTGTAATCAAATGAGTCAAATGTCCTGTACAATATTTCTTTTACACTGTAGCATATGAAATTTCTCAGTAGGATTCAATGTATATTGTTTCAATGATCTCTGTTTATATGTTTCATTTTATACTTTTTCTGACTTCTTTGGAAGTACAACATTCTCTCCAACTGTCAAAGAACAGTATTATATTGAGAATGTTTTTCAAGGCATTTTATTGTAAGAGATATAAAGGGAAAAATAAAAAAAAACAAAGCTGTTTGAATAGCTCAAAGAAGAAAAACTTATTTTGGTATTTTGTGATGGCAAAAATGCTAGCAGGGCAACTGAAGTATACTTAATAGAAAACGACATTGTTGAACCAAAGAGATAGTACAGTGAATAAAGGCACTTGCCTTCCACATGCCCAAACCATATTCAATCCTTAGATCCCAATATAGTACTCCATGCATTGTCCAGAATGATCCCAGAGCACAAAGCCAGGAATAACAGAGCCGATGTGTCTTAAAATCCAGAAACATAAAAAGGAAGTTGGCATTGTTATTTGATACATAGAATATTTATCCTTAAATTATTAGTAATAATTATCATTATAGAGAAAAGTTCTCCTAGACTTTATGCCCCATGTTTTGTGGGGAAGTCAGATAAAGTGAGCCAAGTTAGAAACAAATCTAAATTATCTTTCCAATCTGATAAAATTCTTCTGGTATTTTTATTCACCATGTTAAATATAATGCTGTCAGTAGACTATATATAAAACTATGAAAGCTACTCATTTAATAAAAATAAATTTAGTCTTATAAACCAAAAGCATGAAAATGTCACTTGTCACTTGTCTTCCCATTGTTCATCCATTTGCTAAGTGGGCACCAGTAACACGTCCATTTGTTGGTAATGAGGTCCATTATTGTTTTTGGCATATCAAATACACCATGGGTAGCTGCCAGGCTCTACCACGGCTCTGGGATCATTCCAGGGGGCCAGTCTTTTTCTATGTTAGACCACCAATCATCCAGGGCCCATGAGGCAGAGCCCTAGGTTAGACAAGCCTGTCTCCTGTCTGACACCTGCTGACGGAGCTGGGCACCTCAGCCATGCCTGCAACAGCTCAAGGGGTAGGTAAAATTGCTTATCTATAAATATAAATATTTTTACCTCGATGGAAAAAAACCTCACTATATTTATAATCAAACCCAATTAATTTGATCACATATAAATATGAGACTTTTGGATAGCTATTAAAATGACAAGATATTGCCATTATATATAGTTTAGTATATAGTATCATGGATTAATGTGCTGATATATTATTCACAAATATAAACTAGTCACTTAAGTATAAGTGAATATTTCATTGAAACTAAGAGTCACAATTAGGTCATTTTCCCCAACTTCAAATTGCACTACAAAGCTGTCGTTATAAAAATAACATGGTACTAGAATAAGAATAGACCCTTAAACAAGTGTAATAGAAAGGAGAGTTCAGAGACATGCCCTCAATATATGGACAGTTAATCTGTAATAAGGGATCAAAAAGTATGAAGCGACACCGGCCTGTCTGCATCTCAGGTACCCTACCTCCCTGGGGTGTGCGGCTGGCCGGGCGGGCGCCTGGGGCCGTGGTAGAGCCCCAGGTCTCGGCAGAAGGTGGAACTACAACCCCCAGAATTCGAGCGGAACCGGAAGTAAACGGTCATTTAGAACTCTCACACCGGCCTGTCTGCATCTCAGGTACCCTACCTCCCTGGGGTGTGCGGCTGGCCGGGGCGGGCGCCTGGGGCCGTGGTAGAGCCCCAGGTCTCGGCAGAAGGTGGAACTACAACCCCCAGATGTCCGAGTGGCACCGGAAGTAAATGGTCATTTTGAACTCTCACACCGGCCTGTCTGCATCTCAGATACCCTACCTCCTGGGGTGTGCGGCTGGCCGGGTGGGCGCCTGGGGCCGTGGTAGAGCCCCAGGTCTCGGCAGAAGGTGGAACTACAACCCCCAGAAGTCCGAGCGGCACGGAAGTAAACGGTCATTTTGAACGCTCACACCGGCCTATCTGCATCTCAGGTATCCTACCTCCCTGGGGTGTGCGGCTGGCCCGGGGCGGGCGGCTGCTTATTAATAGAAAAACTAGGAATTTCAACACCAAGGGAAGGCAATACCCTCAAGAAAAAGATACAGTACACCAGAGGAATCTATCCCTGAACACCACAACACCATGGGGGAAACAACGCAGATCCCCAGCTCGAAGAACAGATGAAGGAATCGACCCTGAAGACTCAAAAAAGAATACAGATGTGCATGATCTCTCTGACAGTGAAATCAGAGAAGAAATTGGTAGGATGTTTAAGGAGCTCAACGAAAAAATTGAGCAGATGTCCAATAAAATACAGGAGAACATAAATGAAGCAGTGGAAGGGCTGTCAGTAAACTACGAGAGGAAATGAGAGCAGAAATAAGAACCATGCAAAGAGAAATATCATCGCTTAAAAACTCAGTAGACAAAATGAAAAACACAATCGGGGCTCTGAATAGTAGGATGACAGCAGCGGAAGAGAGAATCAGTGAGACTGAAGATGAGCTGCAGAAAGCACTCAGAGATCTACATAAGATGGAAAAAGACCGGATAATGAATCAGCAACGAAACAGAGAACAATGGGATGAAGCCAGGCGGAACAACATAAGAATCATAGGAGTCCCAGAGGGACAAGAAAGTAACCCCAAGGAAATTAAAACAGTTAAAAACATCCTGGCTGAAAAGTTCCCGAGTTAAAGGACGAAGGCATCCAGATCCAAGAAGCCCGACGCGTACCAGCAAGAAGAGACCCCAATAGAAAGACCCCAAGACACATCCTAGTCAAAGTAATGGATGCCATAGACAGAGACAGAATTCTTCAGGCAGCAAGATCAAAGAAGGAAATTGTATACAAAGGAGCATCCATTCGACTTTCAGCAGACTTCTCAGAAGACACCCTCCAAGCCCGAAGGCAGTGGTGGGATATAGTGAAAAAACTTAATGAAATGAATACCTCAGCAAGAATTCTTTATCCGGCTAAACTCTCGCTCAGATTTGAAGGACAGATATACAACTTCTTGGATAAACAACAGCTTAGGAACTTTGTAAAATCAAAACCAACCTTAAAAGACGGACTGAAAGATCTACTATAAGACGAGACATAACCCAAAATAACAACCAACCTATTCAGAAAGATGGCACAAAACCCATGACAATAATCTCTCTCAATGCCAATGGTCTATATGCACCAGTTAAGAGACACAGAGTGGCACAATGGATCAAAAAATTGAATCCGACATTCTGCTGCCTGCAAGAAACACACCTGAACAATCGGAGCAAAGACAGGCTCAAAATAAAAGGCTGGAAAACAATCCTTCATTAAAACAATCCATCCAAAAAGGCTGGGGTAGCCATACTGGTATCTGACAACATAGACTTCAGGCTGAAGAAGGTCAGAAGGGACAGTGAAGGTCACTTCTTAATAGTCAAGGGATGCATATATCAGGAAGAAATCACGCTATTAAACATATATGCACCCAACGAGGGGCCAGCAAAATACCTAAAACAACTACTAATAGACTTCAAAGAAGACATTGACAGCAACACAATTATAGTTGGAGACTTCAACACTGCTCTATCAACCCTGGATAGATCAACAAGATTGAAACTTACCAAGGAAATACTGGCCCTTAAAGAAGAGATGGAAGAAAGAGGGCTGGTAGATATATACAGGGCATTTCATCCCCAAAAAGCTGAATACACTTCCTTCTCCAGTGCCCATGGAACATACTCCAAAATAGATCAAGTGCTGAGCCATAAATCATACCTCCATAAAATCAAGAAGATAGAAATTGTGCCAACTACTTTTTTAGACCACGAGGCACTGAAAATAGAAGTTAATTGTACACAAAAATGGAGACCAATACCAAGTACCTGGAAACTAAACAGCTCAATGCTGAACAGCCAGCAAGTCATAAAAAGAAATCAAAGAGGAAATCCAAAGATTCATGGAAACAAATGAGACTGAAGACACGAATTACCAGAACTTGTGGGATACAGCAAAAGCAGTGTTAAGAGGCAAGTTCATAGCTCTTCAAGCATTTATCAGAAAAGAAGAAAAGGTCATCATAAACAGTCTGACTTCAAAACTTAAGATCTTAGAGAGTGATCAACAAAAGGAGCCCAACCCAAGCAGAAAGAAAGAAATAATAAAACTTAGAGCAGAAATCAATGAGATGGAATGTCAAAAAACAATCCAGAAGATAAACGAAACCAAAAGCTGGTTCTTTGAAAAAATAAACAAGATTGACAAACCAATTGCAAGACTTGTAAGAAAAGGAAAAGAGAGAACCCAAATAAATAGAATCAGAAATGAAAACGGGGACATCACAACAGAAACCACAGAAATTCAAAAGATCATCAGAGATTACTATGAGAGCCTGTACGCCACAAAACAAGAAAACCTAAAAGAAATGGACAAATTCATGAATTCCTATAGCTTCCCAAGTCTGCAACAAGAAGATTTGGAATACCTCAACAAACCTATCTCCATCGAGGAAATAGAATCGGTCATCAAAAGTCTCCCCAAACACAAAAGCCCAGGTCCAGATTTATTCACCAGTGAATTCTACAAAACCTTTAAAGAGGACCTACTCCCCAATTCTTTTTAAGCTCTTCCAACAAATTGAAGAAACAAAAACACTCCCAAATAGCTTTTTACGAGGCACATATCACCCTGATACCCAAAGCAGACAAAGATGCCACAAAAAAGGAAAACTACAGACCAATCTCCCTGATGAATACAGATGCTAAGATCTTCAACAAAATACTAGCAAATAGAATCCAAAGAGTCATCAAAAAGATTATACACCATGACCAAGTGGGATTCATCCCGGGAATGCAAGGATGGTTCAGCATTCGCAAGTCAATCAACATAATACATCATATCAACAAAAGAAAAATAAAAACCATATGATCATATCAATAGATGCAGAGAAGGCATTTGACAAGATTCAACACCCCTTCATGATGAAAGCTCTCTGTAAAATGGGGATTGAAGGAACCTTCCTCAAGATAATCCAGGCCATCTACTACAAGCCCACAGCGAGCATCATTCTCAATGGGGAAAAACTAAAGCCTTCCCCTTAAGATCAGGGACAAGACAAGGCTGCCCACTCTCACCACTTCTATTCAATATAGTACTGGAAGTACTTGCTATAGCAATCAGGGAAGAAAAAGACATTAAGGGCATCCAGATAGGAAGGGAAGAAGCCAAGTTATCACTATTTGCAGATGACATGATATACCTGGAAAACCCGAAACTCTCTACCAAGAGGCTCCTAGAAATAATACATTCCTATAGCAGAGTAGCAGGGTACAAAATCAATACCCAAAAGTCAATGGCCTTCCTATATGCTAACAGCGAAAGAGAAGAAAGGGACATTAAAGAAACTATCCCATTCACAATTGCGCCACAGAAAATCAAATACCTAGGAATCAGTTTGACAAAGAATGTAAAGGATCTCTACAAAAAAAACTACAAAACGTTACTTCAGGAAATAAAAGAAGACCTGAGGAAATGGAGACATATTCCCTGCTCATGGATTGGAAGGATTAACGTTATCAAAATGGTAATACTCCCTAGAGCTTTATACAGATTCAATGCGGTCCCTATAAAGATACCCATGATGTTCTTCAAAGAAATTGAACAAACACTCCTGAAATTTGTATGGAATAATAAAACTCCACGAATAGCTAAAGCAATCCTTGGGAAAAAGAAGATGGGAGGTATCACTTTCCCAAACCTCAAGCTCTACTAAAGAGCAGTTGTAATTAAGACAGTGTGGTATTGGTATAGAGACAGACCTGTAGACCTATGGAATAGAACTGAGTATCCTGAAACACATTCTCAAATATACAATCACTTAATCTTTGATAAAGGAGCAAAAAATATTAAGTTGAGCAAAGAAAGCCTCTTCAACAAATGGTGCTGGGAAAACTGGGCAGCTACATGTGAAAAAAATGAACTTAGACCTCCTTCTAACGCCATGCACAAAAGTCAGATCAAAATGGATTCTAGATCTCGACATCAGACATGAATCTATAAGGTACATCGAAGAAAACATAGGAGAAACGGCTCTACGACATCGAAACGAAAAGCATCTTTAAAGATGACACACCACTGACCAAGCAAATGGAAGCAAAGATAAACAAATGGGATTATATAAAACTAAAAAATCTTCTGCACCTCAAAAGAAACGGTGACCAAGATACAAAGACAATCCACAGAGTGGGAAAGGATATTGACCCAGTACCCATCTGACAAGGGGTTAATATCCAGGGTATATCAGGCACTGGTAGCACTCCACAAGAAAAAAAATCAGCCAACCCCATCAAAAAATGGGGAGAAGAAATGAACAGAAGTTTCCAAAAAAGAAGAAATTCGAATGGCCAAAAGGCATATGAAAAGTGTTCTTCATCTTTAATCATCAGGGAGATGCAAATCAAAACAACAATGAGGTACCATCTCACACCACAGAGACTGGCACACATCCAAAACAGCAAGAACAACCAGTGCTGGCGTGGATGTGGGGGAAAAAAAGGGACTCTGATCCACTGTTGGTGGGAGTGCCGACTGGTCCAGCCCTTTTTGGAAAACAATATGGGCATTCCTCCGAAAACTAGATATTGAGCTCCCATTTGATCCAGCAATAGCACTCCTGGGAATATACCCGAGAGACCGAAAAACACATAGCAGAAACACTATGTGTACTTCTTTATTCATCTCGCGCTATTCACTATAGCTAGAATCTGGAAACAACCTAAATGCCCGAGAACAGAGGACTGGCTAAAGAAACTGTGGTTCATCTACACTATGGAATACTATGCGGCTGTCAGAAAAGATGACATTATGAAATTTACCTGCAAATGGAGGGACATGGAGACTATCATGCTGAGTGAAATTAGTCAGAAGGAAAAGGACAGATATAGAATGACTGCATTCATTAATACGACATAAATAGATACCAGTGTTTTACTAAATGTGGGAAATGGTAATGGCAGATTAAGACTCACCATTGAATATACACAAAGAGACTTAAGTGATAAACTCTAAATACCTGCAGGGCTAGCCACAATGTGTAAAATAAGAGGCAGAGAGATGCAGAGACAGAGAGAGAGACAGAGAGAGAAAGAGAGGAAACTGGGGTACCTGGTATTAAGGCAGCATGGGGGGTGGGCAGGAGGGGGTGGGATACATTGGTGGTGGAAATGGGGCACTGGTGGAGGGATGGGTGCTGATATACTGTATTACCAAGAACCAATTATGATCACCTTTGTAATTGTATGTTTCACTGTGGTATAATAAAAAATAAAAAAAAAAAAAAATATGAAGCAAGGAAAAACCTCCTCAACAAGTGAACTCGGGATAAGTGGTTAATTGCATGCGTAAAAATGAACTCAGATCTGTTCTAACACCGTGAACTAGTCTAACGTTGAAGCTTACCACAGGGGAGAAATCAAGAGGTAGGATTAGCGTCAGTGGCAGGGACGCTGTGACAATGGTAGAGAAAAGTAGACAATTGGGGAAAGAAGCTGGAGAAAGGTTGCACTATATATTCGAATCTATCATTTACGGTATTGTAAACTAAGTGAATAAAATAATTTATTTAAAAAGAACAAATACATACTAAGCAGTAATTGATAGCATAGTTTTGTTTCTCTCTATTTTGTCATTCCCTCTTCCCTATAAATTAGCTCTTCCATCATAAAATGGAAGATGAGTATGTGGCTGGAGCAACAGTACCGTTATTAGGGAGTTTGCCTTGCATGCAGCAAACCCAAGTTTCATTTCCAGCACCCTATATGGTCCTCTGAGTTCACTAGTAGTGACCTCTTAGTATAGATCAAGCAGAAATTCCTCAGTATCAAGGGATGTGTCCACCCTCTCCGCCCCCCCCCCTGCAACATAGATGGAAGATTTAATCTCACACTGTGATAAGAAATTAAATAAAGGTTATGGATTTTGAGGAAAACTTTTTATTTTTCACTTCTATTTGACTACAACCAGAGGTGTTCAGGGATGACTTCAGGCTCTCTGTGCTGGGATAGATTTTGGCGGTGCTCAGAGGGACCGTATGAGGTGGCGAGGACTGAAGATAGGTTGAGTTGAAAGCCAGGTTTTCAATATTTACATTACCTGCTGCATTATCTCTCTGACCCACAATATTGGTTTTTCCATTTGCATAATGAATAAATTTACTCTGAAATAATGTTCCCCACACCAACTCTATATATGCAGAATAATAAGTAAAATAAAATAACAAGATAACAACTCAATCTCTGTTAACACTTAAATTCAAGTATATTTCCAGCGGTAGTTTGGGAATTTGATGTTAAAATATATCATATTTTTTCCCTGTGCTTATGTCAATCTAACTAGTAAAATGGTGCTTTATCTTTAATATTTTATACTTAACACGGTGCCACCGAGCTAGGTAATTAGAAATGCCCCACATAGTAGTACATTGTGACAAATATGTTCTTTAAAGTAAATTATGGTAGAAATTCACATCTTACATAATTGACATCAAAAAAAAGTCCAAGGGAGATTTGGGATATGTTGATATGTCATGAAATTACGTGTTTCAGTGTGCAGTAGACAAATCTGAATCCTTTCCCTCACTATGCGACATAAAGAAAATTATTTCCTCTCTTTGAGCCTATTATTTCTGTCATCTGTAAAATCGCAAATAGCAATATCATCTTTGAAAGATTTTTGTCAGGAATTTATGTAATAAAATTATATGAAGCAGTTAATACAGCCTGGCAACCTGGGTGATTTAGTTCCCCCTTTAAATCTCAGCTTATGTGAAACTTCTGTTGTTTTTCGTCTAGATAGGAGGGCTTCCAACCAATAACTGTTCCACTGTTTAGCTGTAAAATAGTTCAGGCATCATTTACATTTAAAGGTGAGTGACAAATGCTTCTAAAAAGATGGCATAAGACTGAGCATAGGGCCAGTGTGATAGTCCAGCACGTAGGTCATTTGCCTTACACACAGCCAACCCAGGTTTAATCCCCAGCATCCCATATGGTCTCCAAGCACTGTCAGGAGTAGTTCCTGAGTGCAGAGCCAGGAGTTACCCCTGAGCATCACTGGATAGACCCAAAAAAAAAAAAAAAAAGACTGAGCATATAGGAAATGTTAATTAGCTATTATATAATAAAAATAATATATATTTCTTACAGATATTTTCCTTAAGCATATCCACTGACTTTTATTTACCCCATCTCCTTTCATGAAAAGCCTTTACCATTTCAATTCATCAAATATCAATGTAATTCCAAGACATTAGGAAAATCAAAGTTTCACTTCAATAAAGCATTACAGGGTGGATACCATATTAAGTTGGTTCTGCATTGAATTCCCTGGGTTGCTTCTTAAACAAGAAAATGGATAAGTTCCATTTTTATTTCATTTTCTGGTCAAGCCTTTTATATACCTGTGAGGATGAAATAAAGTAACAAAGTAACAAATAAAGTAACAAACTTAAGCCAACAAAAATTTGTTACTCAAAAACATCTTGTTCGATCATTAAATTACCACACTCATATTTTTCAGAGATATATATATATGGATACTGTCACATTTTCTTTACAAATTAATAATGGTGAAAATAATTTAGATAAGTAAAACAAAAGGTTTTAAATTGTCTATGTGCTGTTCAAAATCTGAAATTCTCAACATTATAACATAACCTATGTCTATTTAGTGGATTTCAAAACAACAATTAAGAGTACTTAGTTCTTTTCATCCTTGACCTACCATGATTTATGCCATAGAAGACTCTTGTCAAAATTTGAGGGAGGAGACGTGTATCAACATATAAAAATTTTGATCTAAAGTTAACTATACTATAAAGAACTTTCATTTTAATTTCCATATAATTAAATATAATATGAGTTCTGTATTAATTTATTAAACCTATATTGGGTTTAATAAATTAATATTTCTAAATCACATTTTGAAGTATGACATTTTACTGATAGTAGTATATTTTCCAACTGTGTGTTTTATTTTTAAGCAACTCTTAAAATAGATAAAAATTGTATCATTTTGCTAATAACAAACACTGAAGTGATTCATAGAGATAGCCAGATGGAATGCCTGCTAAATTATTCAGAAGTTGGACTATTTGACCCAATCATTGTACAAACAATCCAGAGTTCTTTCATCACCCAGAAGAAGGTAAGAGACAAGTTCAGTGCAATATCTAGATAACACATAAAAGATTGTTGAGAGAATTGTTAGAGTGAAATATGTGCTTCAGAAAAAATTTGAACCAACTGCATTATTCTCATTGACTGTTTTGTTAATATTATGACTCTTAACATTATACAACATTGTTTTGTTCTCTTGTATTTTCTGAATATAAGTTACTCAAGAATAGGGAAAAAGATAAGACATATATGTGAAGAAGCTGTTTCATATTCTTCCATACCTATAAAAGATGGCATTCATGCATACACACAAACAAAGACTATTAAGAGTAAATTTCTATCACTATAGGAAGCAGGCAGGCAGGAAAACAGGGAACGAGCCAGCATGACAAAGTCCTTGGAAAGCAATTACACCAAAGAGCCCTAAGACTGCCAGGAACCACCCTTGGACACAGCAACCTAAAAAAAATCATCACCTGGCACCAGCACATGGCCAGAGAAGGCTGGACCCCCACAGAGGGGAGAGGAGCTCTAATAGGATCAAAGGAATGGCAAAGAGGACCATCAACTGTTCTCAACACTTCCTCTTGGCAACTGCTCTATTTTTTTTTTGCTTTTTGGGTCACACCCAGCAATGCTCAGGGGTCTCTCCTGGCTGTGCATTCAGGAATCACTCCTGGCGGTGCTGGTGGGACCATATAGGATGCCAGGGATCGAACCGGGCCGGCATGAGCCGGCCACATGCAAGGCAAATGCCCTACCCACTGAACCATCGCTCTGTTGGCAACCACCCTAGGAACAGATACATACCTACATAGAAATTCCCCATGGGCAGGTTGGGAAAATCCTATAGAAGTCAACCTGAACAATGTACCCATGTGTTGCTGCTGAACACATGTGTCACCTATGTGTCAAGAGCCCCCTCTTGACATGTCTGGGATATATACAGGGGTGGGCTCTCCCTCTCTCTCTCTCTCACTCTCTCTCTCTCTAACTATCTGTGTGTGAGTGTGTGTGTGTTTCTCTCTCTCTCTCTCTCTCTCTCTCTCTCTCTCTCTCTCTCTCTCTCTCTCTCTCTCCCTGGACCGCCTTTCTCAGAACTTCAGAACTTCCAAATAAACTGTTACATTTCACAACTCATCTCTTCCTGAAATTTTTTGCTGAGGGGCAAAGCAAAGGACCCCTAAAAAAAGCAGTGTAAGGTCTAGAACTGATTTTTTTTTCACTTCTGGGAACCAGGCTCATCAGCCCAAGATTTCCCCTGCCGTTTTCCAGTGGCAGAGGTGGACAGAGAGCAAAGGGCAGATTCATTTCTCATGTCTGCTGCCTCTCCCTCCCTACTTCGCTCATACATGTCAGCCAGGCACCCCACCAGCATCATAAAAACACTGCTATGTAGAAAAGTCAGACCAGTCTTTGAAAAGCAAACTTAATGTTTTTCTCAGTCATTAAGAATACAAAACTCTAGGTAGTTGTTGTCACTGCAGACTCTCAGTCCTTGAAGTTTGCCTAATGGCTATGCCTTGAGGCAACAGTCCTAATCATGCTAATGCTGCAATTCACAGGAGCAAGTGGAAACAGACTGTCATGGAAATGGTTCTTGTGAGGCATTCTTAATACTGCAATACAGAGGAAAGTATGGTCTGTCAGAAACAGGGAGAATGCTCCTAAAAAGTGGACGGATTGGTACTTGGTCATATTTCAAAGCTTTGTTACAATAATTGCATATCTAAATTGTTGATATTTCATTAGAATATTTAAAGGCAGGTAGACAGAGGAATGAAAGGCTTGCTAGAGAGACTGATAGCTAGACTTACACACTATTGTATTCAAGGAACTACACTTTAAAACCTTAACAATAACCCCAGAGCCTTTAGATGAAGTGAAGCACTTGCTTTGCTCACAGCCTATAGGTTCAACCCCAGCCCCTCGGAAGTGGTTCCCTGAGCATTACCATGAGTGATCCCCTGCTAGGAACTAGCTGGATCAATAAAGGAAACAGACAGAAAGGGCAGGTTTGGGCATCTTTCAATCTAGAATGCAGGCATCCAGGGGTGGACCGCTGCTCCCAGAGAGGCTCCTGAATCTGTTCTGTCTTCTTCTGAAGCACTTCCTGTTGTCAAAGCCCTTCACAGAAACTGTGATTACCATAACTTAAGGCTCTCAGGTAACTGAAAGTCTAAGGCATTTGACAAAAAAGTTGTTGTTCTCCTCTTTGTGACTACTGATTCTAAGCAATAAATACTGTACTTGGATGACAGTCCAGGTTCTCAATCCAAGAGGCCATGAGCCCCTAACCCTGCACTTTTCTCTTATATTTCAGTCTTTTTCTAATACTTGATGGGGCATCCCTATTTCAGGGCTATTCACACAGGGCTGATCCCAGCAATTCCTGATTGTAAAGCTAGGAGTAAGCCAAGATCACCACTATCTGTGCATGACCTATAAAAGAAAGCAAAACAGCAATAACAATAACCTCATGCTATTCTTGGGTATATAAATGTCTGGCAAACCAAACATTCATAATAATAATCTCATTGATGAGACGTGACACAAAAATAATTGTACAAGGTCTGGGATGTGTGGTGGTATGAAGTGATTCTATACATCAATACCAAAAGCAGAATTATAATCATATTATATAAATTGTAATATGAAAAATATGTCTCTGGGGTTCAGTGGTCAAACGTGTCTAACCATGCAAGCCTGAGATCCGAAGTTTGATGGGTGTTGCCATCCGATCATGGTGAGGAAGATTCCTGTGGCCCTGCAGTTTGGGAGCCCTGACACACAAAAGGGGACGGGGTCTGTACGCAATGTCACACTGTGTGTGTGTGCTGGTGTGTGTTTGTGTGCGTGAGCGCTAAAAGCAAAGTTGCTAGTTGACAAGGTGAGTGGAGCATTAGTCTGACCACCATTTGACCCCTCTTTGAAAACTATCATGAATAAGCATCAAGTAGAGCAGGGGACCCCAGTGAGCATGACAGTGAAGCTTGCACAACCCCAACTCATCACAACATCAATGAAGAGATGGGAAAATGTTATCACATACACTGTTTATGACAACTGATTATTAAAATTGAAAGCATAGATTTTAACATGTTGATTGGTGTATATAATTTGCTTTTTTGACATGTTTATCATACATTAGCAGAGCATCTACCTTCAGCTGTAAGAGAAGTAATTATTCGATATGTAAAAGTCTGAAATGTAGAAGTGAATAAAAACAAAAACAAAGACAGAGGAGAGGTCTTTCATTCACCATACATTTATTTTTGTTTTCAGGCCACACCCAGCAGTGCTCAGGGTTCATTCCTGGTTCTGCACTCAGAGATCACTCAGAGAGGACTCTGGTAAACATACGTGTTGACAGAATTGAAGCCAGGTTGGTTGCATGCAAGGCAAGTTGTGCTATGTGCTGTACTATACCACTCCAGGCTCCATTTTCACTTTTGAGATACAAAAATAGTTTCATCAGCATGTATACCATTTACATTCTTTACACAGTACTCTGAAATAATTTCTATGTAATTATATGAGTCAAATAAAAGTTTATATTATATTAACACTCTCCTCCATTTATATATACAGTTGTTGTAAGAAGCTCCTTCCTGGAATAGTGCCCCAGACTTTATACGCCAACATACCTATACAACCTTACATAGATGCAATTTAATACAACCTTAAGTAGAAGCAATTTATTTTTCAGTATGTCAGGTCTGCTGACACACATTACTTTATGAAAAAATAAAACAGACATTACAATAGATTGGTGAATTATAAGAGCAGCATATAATTAGATTGAAATATAGAAAATATGTGGACAATTTCTTTTAATGATTCATTATTTTATCTTTAGATGATAGGTAGAAACTCAGCTTTCTGTTATTTTTTCTTTTGAATAGCTCACATGCAATTAATATGACAGACATTCCAATCTGAATATTTTGAGTATTTTAGCTCGCAACATAATAAACTCAATTGAACTTAATTAAAGTAATGAAATAATACTAATTATCCATTTAGAAAAATAAAATGACTGCAAACAGTTACACGTTTTTAATTTTTACTTCACAAATACAGATTTTGAAACAGGTAAATTTATGTACAAGGACTTATATAGAAGGAAAACTCCTTAAAAACTGAATCCTGGTCAGTGTTTCTCTGGTCCTCTTGACTTCTTTGAATGATTAAATATACTACTTTAAAAATAATTTTGTAGGTCTACCTTTATAGATTATTTTAGTTCTTAAAATGCATTGCTTTATAAAAGCCATGAAAAATTATCAAAATCTGTACTTATTCTCTACTGGTAATTCTCAACATTGTCTGAGTGATTGTCTTGCAGCTCTTTCCTTGCTGTAGGACCTCTTTCCTAACAGTCAACCTCTAAGTTTCATATTATCTTCTCTCACTATCTTTTCTATACACTATTGCATCAAGTTAATTTCTAAAAAGCACACTTGCAGAAAAATACAAATACATTTTGCAATTAAACAATGCTCTTCCTTTTGCTAATATTCAAAAAATAGTGTGTTCTCGTGTGGCCCATAGAGACAGTACAGTAGTAGGCACTTGCCTCATATGCTACTAACCTGGGTTTGGTCCCTAGCACCACATATGATTCACCGAGAATGAGCGCTGAACATAGAGAAAGGAATAATCTGTTTAGTTCAAATGGGAATCCCACCTCACCCCTAAAACATCCATATTATTCTTAGGCAGGGAGCTGGGAGTGGCCTTTGAGTTGTCCAGATATGGTCCCCAAACCAAACTAAATAAAACAAATTAATTTGTCTCTATTAAGAAGAGCTATGAGTTTTGTGGGTGTGTTTTGGTGTGACTTATACCTGTGAAGTATTTCCCGCACCTCTAAAGTTGTATGTCTGCTATTTACAAAACTTCCCAGCACATACTATTACTTTAATGACCAGTAAATTAGATAACATTTACAGCATAGCCCGAATTACTAAACCATTTAAACCATCAGGGCAAATTTTAACTTAAATTGAATTCAGTAAAATGTGGTAGCACCTCACCAAACAGTGGCATTAGAGCACTGATTAAGTTGGAAGAAACACTTTAAGTGAAAAGTGAAATCATCTCTCTCTCACATGTTTTTATTTCATTTTATTGTTTTGGTGGCCACATCTAGAAATGCTCAGGGCTACTTCTTGCTCTGCTTATGGGTTACTCCTGAAAGTACCTGGTGTTTGATATCTTCATGTTAGAAATGAGGCTGGGTTTGGTTGTGTGCAAGCAAGTATTGACCAATTCTCTATCTCTCTAGCCCCTTTTTTAATAAAAAAATACTTAGGAATTATTATTCTAAGTAATGGTGGTCAAGCTCCTTCCCTGGAGGCATTGCAGGTGTGGCTGCAGTGCTCAGCTGCATCAGCAGGTGGCAGACAGGAGACAGGCTTGTCTACACCCAGAGCTCTGCCCCTTGGTCCTGGATGGTGGATGGTTGATGGTCTGACACAGATACGCAAGCGGAAACACCATCCCTACTTTTATGTTCATAGCAGCATTATTCACAATAGCCAGAATCTGGAAGCAACCAGAGTGCCCGAAAATCGATGACTGGATAAAAAGCTTTGGTACATCTACACAATGGAATACTATGCAGCTGTTAGGAAGAATGAAGTTATAAAATTTGCCTATAAATGGATGGACATGGAGAAGATTATATTGAGCGAAATTAGCCAGAACAAGAGAGACAGATACAGAATGACTGCATTTATCTGCATAACATAAATATATATGTACATATTATGATACCAATATCCAAGGTCAAGTGAAACATATATCAGGAGGTCTTGTCAAAGGTGGAAATTATCACAAACGTGTGGGAGTCAGAGGCTAGGTAAGACAGAAAATGGAACAGTGTGCTAACAATTGTCGAAGGTACTAATGCCAACCTAGAACTGAGCATTAAATAGAGGCAAAAGATACACATGACAACCTTTTAATGTATGTTCTGTAATCCATAGTCTGGAGGGAAGGAAAAGAGAAAGAGAGAGAAAGCGGAAAGAAATAAAGAACCTGCCATGGGAGGGCTGGGGAGGGGGGGAGGGAACCGGGACGTTGGTGGTGGGAGTGGGCACTGGTGGCGGGATGGGTGCTGGAACACTGTATGACCAAAACCCAAATATGAACTTTTTAATTGTATATCTTTGTAATTGTAAAAATAAAAACAATTTAAAAAAAAAAAAAAAAAACTGGATTCTGTGGGATGAACCCAAGAGCCATGCAGAGCCTGGCAAGCTAACTGTGGTGTATTTGATATGCCAAAAACAGTAACAAATGGAGAAGTTACTGGTGTCCGCTCTAGCAAATCAATGAACAATGGGAAGACAAGTGACAAGTGACAAGCGCTAGTCAAGCTATAAATGAATAGATAAAGTAAATATGTATCTCTAGGTTTAATTTGCTTGATTATACTCATATTCTACAAACAAGACAATCCAACACCTGAAACTAGCCACAGACCAAAGAAGAATCGATGTAAGGCATTGAATTTTGAGTCTCCACAGTAGGACCCCATGAAAGCTCAAGTCAGGGTTAAGTGGTCAAAGAAAGTTTTGTGCACTTAGATTGTGGGGAGAGTGAATGGAAGCTGGGCCGCACCTGGAAGTTCTCAGGTGCTACTCATTGGAGTGTTCAGGAACCTTATATGGTGCCTGAGATTAAACCTAGTTGACTAAATGCAAGGCAAGAAACATAACTCCTGTACTATCTCTCTGGCCCTGTATATATAAACAGTAAAGAATATTAGCATTCTTTAATATTTGTATCTGTTCTGTGTACTAAGTAGTTTCTCTGAAAACATTAAATCTCCAGCTAAAATATCTTGATTATCTTTAACATTCTCAACTTTCTACTACAAAGCTTTACAGTGCTTTTGTGGTGTTTCTTTTTGCCTTTTTGATACTTTATTATATTGAGTGGAGATGATTTAACTTGATGAAACAGTCATCAGGAAAGAAAAGAAACCCATTAAATATCACTATTCAAAATAAATAACAGTAGTATCCCAATTTGATAGGCACAGTCTCCAAAGTGGAATCTCCATTAACTCATTTTATAAACCTATGATTATGTAACAGCTATTATTAGTTTTATCTTTCAGTTGAAAAACATGGGGCACAGAGAGATTACAGAGTTTCTCAAAGTGGTAGAGGTAGAAATTTCTCCCAGAAAGTCTGTGCCATTACTTCTATGCACCACTATCACTATCACTATCTTCCCGTTCATCATCTATTTGCTAGAGCGGGCACCAGTAATATCTCCATATGTCCTGTCTCATGCTAGTAGAACCCAAAGGCATCTGCTTGCTGCAGGAACATAAAGAGCCTCAACCATTATATTAGGTCAAGGGAATGACCTAATATAAATCCTACTAGTATTTGGCATATCAAATAAGACATGAGCAGCTTGCCAGGCTTGCCGTGTGGGTGGCATACTCTTGTAGTCACCTCTAAATAAAGTATTTATTGATGAACCAAGCGGCACTAGCAGCCGCATGAGCTGGGCTGTGATAGTCTGTTCTGCTGGGTGGAGTTGTGACGAAAGGAAGTCGGATGTGGAAAATGGCGGCCCCATGGAGTCGGGGGTCGTCTGTCTTGTTGTGGGGCTCTGCTGGGGTGGCAGTCCAGGGCTAGAACCCACCATGCCTCCCAGGCACCTCATGAGCGGCTGGGCACAGGGAGAGCAAGTAGCAGCTCTGCCCCATGTCTGAGTTCTCTGGTTCAGCATACCTGGGCTGGATTGAAAAAAATAAAACTGCTGCAGGGTGGGTGTCAATGATCCAGTTCTAGCCCTGGCCTGCCACCCCAGCAGAGCCTCACAACAACCCAACGACCCCCTCCCGACTCCATGGGGCCCACTGTTTTCCACATCTGGACTTCTTTCTCATCACTCCTCCACCCAGCAGACCAGTCTATCACGCTCTATGCATGGGACCTATCATTTAGTGCCTTCTCAAATATTGAACCAGAGAATAACTATGAAAAATAGAAAGAGTATGAATAAATTATCCCAGCATTTATCTTCAACAGTAGTGAAGATTTACAGCTATTTTTAGATAATAAGCCTTAAAAATAAACTTTTCACTCATAATTATTTCAGGATTATTTTTAGAAAACTGAAGTTGAACAGACGTAACCATATGCTGATAAAAATATACTGATATATACTATCCATTTAAAATTCATGGTGATAACTATTTTCACAAGTCTAGTTTCCATCTATTAATATCCTTATCATAGATGTTTTGTTTAAAATAGCTAATGTCTCAGGAGCCAGTGTGATAGTACATTGAGCAGGTTGCCTAACTTGCATGAAGCTCAACAGAGTTAGATTCCTGACATCGCCCATGTTGCACAAGCCCTGCCAGTAGTGATCCCTGCATGGAAAGAAAGGAGTAAGCTCTGAGGACTACTGGATGTGTACACCTACTCCTAAAAATAAAATGTGTTGATGTTTCATGCCCAGTATGCTATAGCTTTTCTTCCCTTTACTAACATAAAAACCTCTTCTAAATCACAGAAAGGGCACTAACAGAATCAAGCCACTTTAACAAAGCGAAGAAAAGGTGTGTGAATACCCTTCAGAAACATATCCACTTGCCATATCAATCTTATCAAAATATTTGTCTTAAAATTGTATCCAATATCATCACAATTTATTCTACTTTATGTTTGAAAACTTGTATTTCAAAATATCATCCTACAGTTTTTTCTAAACTGTTACCACACCACAACAACCACCAAAGTCGCCAGAGTGCAGGATGGGCTAGTTAACCTTCTATTGTTGTTCCCCATTTACTCTCCCTACTGTTGTAATCCACAGCTCTGTGCTCTGAGATCATGAATTCATGTCCACTGATTTTATATGTTTTCCACATGTATTGGTTTTGTTAAATGGTTCGGCTTTAGGGTTGTACCTGATGAATTACTATCTATAGTGATACAATCATAAGGACTCTGCTGAGTCCTTATTCTTTATTAAGTTATATTAAGAAATGTCAAAGTGTGCAACTCATATTTACCTTAGTTACTATTTTTTAACCCTGAAATGACCTGAAATAAATTTCTATTTTGAAATCTTCAGTTCTTTTCTTTTCTCAGGGTAAGGAGCACAGGGCTCTATGCACAGAAGAACTTGACCGGTATTGGGGTTACACATAGTCGTGTTGGCTCGCTCACTTGTCTTCCAAATGACCAAGCTAAGTTTATCCACTATACTATTTTTCACCCCCTAAAAATCATACTCTTATAAAGTATTGTAAGAATTTAGAATAATTATAAATATGAAAGATTCTCCACGTTGTAATACTTTTTAAATTTATTTGCATTAAATAGAAATACTTTTTGTGTAAGGTCCAGTATACTCTTGGATTCTAAAATCATTTAAATTCCCTACACAAAAGTGTTTTGCTACTTCTATCTTCACAGGTTAATAACAAGTTGTCATTCTTTGCCAACTGCAGTTAAAAAGATATTCTACTCACACCAAGATTTCAAAATGTAAGATTAAAATGTTGGTAAACCTGATTAACCAAAGGTCAACTGTCACTTGTTTTGGAAATGTATGTCATCTGGTTACCATATATGGAGGAATTTCCAAAAGAGAATTTATCTTTCCTCAAAATAAAAAGGAAAGTCATTTTGAGAGGCTTCAGAGAAACATCTCTTTTGTAACTCCTTAACTGTGATTTCCACAACACTATGAAAAATTTCGCCTAGTTAAAAGGATTTGGGATTGGAGATGAAGATAAAGAATACAGGGTTGGCTGTAAGCTCATCCACAAGCAACCCCGAGCTCCCTGTTAAGAATCTGGGCATATTTTATTGACAACATTGTCAGTAAGGGATGAGTTATGAGGCAAGTTTAAAATTAATGTTTTTCACTACAACTGTTACTGCCTTCATTATATATTTCTTGTCACATTAAAATAACTATTAGCGCCATTAATTGATGTTCCATTTTAAGTAAAATAATTTGCAAATAATAATGTTTTCAATAGCAATATAAGCTGTATTGTAGTAACTAAATATATATAAATCCATGAAATTAAGGTATAGTTAATAAATTATTTGTTTAGTTAAGTCCTGTTTTGAAGTATATACCATGGTGAGAATGTACTATTTTCATCATTACAATATAAGAAACTGGTGTCTTAACATGTATATGGAATTTATAATGATCCACAAAAGGAAATACATGAAACATTGCGATTTGTAGAAGGGGCGATGTTGGAAGCCAGATGTTTAGTCTAGTTTCTATTTGGAAGCATGGTAGAGTTACTTAATCTCACTGAAATATAATTTTACCTATTACAAAAGGGGAGTAATCTACTATAGCCATGCAGGAGAGTTTAAGAACATAAAATGGTCTTATCAATCACGGAGACCCAGGTGCCCCCTTGGGCCCCTTGTCCAAACACACCAACACAACTGTCTGAGAACATGGTGCTGCTCAGGCACTATGTTGCTCAGGGTTAGAAAGGAATCAGGTTTATATTTGATGTGACTTAACCATGTTTTGTTATTGTTTTTCGTGTTTACTCTACAATATAAATTCATTGATTCTCTAATTACCTTACGGTTTGTCTTTTATTTAGAATATTTGGTACATATCCGTTATAAACCAATTAAATTTGGTTGTAATCTCCCTAGGCAATATAATTGTAGCACACTCCCAGTAGCTGCCAGTTTTTCTTGATGTTAATAGAAATAAAGATTTTGTTCTAAAATGAAGCTGAAATGGAATGTTTACTTTTTTGAGTCTGTGGACTTGGCTCTTTGATTCTTCTTTCTAATTCCTCTTTTCTACCTCCTATAAACTGCAACAATTGTTACCTAAACTTGAGCCACTGGGAAAAGAAGGTGGCATCTGGCCTTCTTAGTGTAGAGATATATAACAGCTGCATCCCTAGTGATGACACAAAATGGATCCTCCAACAGGCTGGAAATGGGAAAGAAAAGAGGCAGGAGGAGAGAGTGAGACTACTTTAATCACTATATTCTAAAATATTTTGATGTACTTCTTAGACTCTGCATCAGAAGATATTATTAACCACTTAATAGTGAAAAAAATGGTTAGTCTATAGCATATAATTGAATTTTCATGTACTTTTAATTTATGTTATGTCACAAATTGCTTCCAAATTAATGGGATAGTAAACACTTTTGACTTTGGATATTTCCATTTTCTTTTTGTTTGCTTGAGGGCCACACCCAGCAGAGTGCAGGTCTTACTGCTGGCTCCATATTCGGGAATTACTCCTGGTTGTGCTGCATGGATAATATTAGAAGCCAGGAGTTTGAAACTGGATCAGCCATGAGCAAGGCAAATGTCCTACTCATTGTACCATTTCTCTGGCCCCAAATGTGACAGATCTTTTGACTGCTGCAAGTATTCAGGTTTGTTTTGAGAGGCCATTTACAAAAAGAATAATTGTCTATTTTTTGTTCATTTAGTTGTTGAGGGAATCTATAAAGAAATGTTTCATATTATTTGTATGTCTTTCTTGGTTTGTGTACCACGTGGTTATTCTGCTCATATCACTCCAGTTTTCTCTTTATTTGAATTGTGATAAATGCTCCTATATCATTGAATGACAAACTTTTCAATTTAAAATAACCCAGATTTTTTTATTAACTGCTAAAATGTGCAGTGGATAAAATTATAATTACTTGAACAGAAGTTTCTGTTATTTCTTCTCTCCCAATTTTTTGATGAGGTTGTCTGTTTTCTTCTTATAAAGTTCCTATCAGTGCTTTTACCCTGGATATTAACCCTTTTATCAGATGGGGGTACTGTTGGTGAATATTTTTTCCCATTCTGTGGCCTGTCTTTGTATCTTGGTCACTCTTTCAGATAATTGATTTTGATTTTAGAGTTTATTTCTGGCTAATCAAATATTCCTGCAGAAATTGCTTCTTCAGCTCATGTATTTTTGATATGTTTTCATCATCACTGACAAATTTTTTCTTTTCTGATTTCTTTGATCCATTGATTCTCACCTGAGCAGTGCTCCAGGGGGACCAAGAACCATAAGCCATTTCTGGTGACCAGTCAATCATGACAGTTCCGTGCCAGGAACTGTCAGGCTTCTGATGCTGGGTCTCACTCAGGCAACACCCTAGGTCATACCCCCAAGTAGCAGCTTCTGGGCGACCTTGTCCTAAGGTTGAATTTGCCAAGGAGATAACTCGCCCGTGACCACTCGAGTCTTATGAAGTTTGTATGGGACTGGTGAGATAGTGAGGGGTAAGACCTTGCATACATCTGACTCTGGTTTGAATACTGCCTGACACCACACACAAGCGGAACATTCTTTGAGGCTAGGGGTCTCTTCAACTCAGAGCTAATGCCCAGGTGTGGCCCCAAAACCAAGACTAATCCTTTCCCCACCCTTCCCCAAAATAAACCCAAGCTTCAATAAGTAGTTGTGTTTCTGTTTGAGATTTAACAAGTAATGTTTTCCTCCTTTCCCTCCCTTTGTTATTATTGTTGTGGTGTCTAGATCATAGTTTTGGTTATGCGGTGCTTGCCGGGACTGTACTCTTGGTCTGTGGGTGCCTGTATTACTTGTCTCAGTGCTTTCTAGGGTCACACTCTTACTTGTAGTGTAATGGGGATCAGATTACATTATGTGCCCAAGGCATACCAAGCAAAGCAAGAGTGCTTTAGAATTGAACTCAGCATGTGGAGTAAACACGGTCCTCATGTCTGTAAGCCAGGAGGATCTGCCACTGCCTTATCCCTTAGTCTGCTACTGTTTACTGTTACTGATTTCTATTTTAATGCTTTCATTTTGAGAGCATAGTCTCTATGCAAGACTTTTAATGCAGCAAGCCTTGGTTTTTTGATTGTAGTTTTTATTTTGAACCAAATGAACTATTGCTTTATATATGTATATATATATGATATATATCACATATATCTTACGATATATATCACTGTGATGCAGTGATACAGTGATATATATATATATACATATATATATATATATATTTGGTGATGGTTATTTCTATTATTCTGTTAGAGCATCATGAAAATAGAAACTTCATTTTTATAACTCAATTTCAGTAAGTTGTTAAATATATACTGGAATTTACTAATTTAAAAGGAAGTAAATACCCAGTTCACTCTGAAACCGTGCATCTTTCATTCTGTGTGGAATAAAGAGTGGGACCGCTAGGCATCCCACTTTTTGATACCCATCATCCCAGTAAGCCTAGCAAGAAGCCAGAGCAACCCACACATCATGAGGTCAGTCATTCTCTAACATCCAGACACATAATTCCTCAGAGTTTCACCCAAGAGTAAATCAGATCTCCCCTTTAAGTTTCATCAGTAAATGTTCGAGATGAGAGCCTTCTACGAGAGTATACCACCAAACAGGGCAGTGCCTGGCAAGCTACCTGAGTTTTTTTAATTTGGTATGCCAAAAACTAGTAATTACTCTGGATCTCAATTCCATGACCTGAAAAGTGGTTTAAGGCTCTTCCTGTTACTGCGGAACTCAGATGCCCTTGGACTACACCTGCTTGAGACAGGACATATGGGAGATGTTACTGTGGTGCCCGCATACAAATTGATTAACAATGGGAAGACAGTGAGTTACTTTGAACATAGCTAGAAATGATATCGTTACCCATTTTTGCATGATATACCATGACGTTCTTACTAAACACATAAATGTATGTATGAATTGAGAATACTGAAATCTACAATACCTTCCCTAAATTAGGGCTCCAATAAAACTCTATGAGAACTGTTGTACAAAGCTGAGCTTATCAAAGTATGAAGACTGAGGGGTCAGAGAAGATGAGGAGGCGGCACCCAAACAAGAGTAAGAAGGCTGACAGGAGAGTGGAGGATGTGGTATTGGGATCTAGCATGCATGAAGCAATTAACAATAATGGCGCCTAAAGAAAACCTTTTATAAAATATCATGTAGGAGATAGAGATTACACAGCAGTTAGTGTGCTTGACTAGCATGTGACTGATCGGTCACTTCAGTTATAGCATACAGTCCCGGAGCCCTGACAGGATAGATCTCCCAGCACAGAACGGAGTAATCCCTGAACACTGGTTGATGTAGCCACCCTTAGACTCCCATCCCTAAATGAAAGCCAACATGTTGTTCTCTAGTTCTCTTTTGCTTTCATTTTTATTATTATATTGCAATCCCAACTTACAGACATTGAGTGCAGTTATATTGTTTTCAAAATGCATTCAATATTCTGCTTTAAAACCTTATTCCTAGGGGCACATTACTAATGATAATATATATTTTGTAGTTATTCTTTGTATTTTTATTTGCGAAACGTAAACACTGTTACCAGTGAAAAATGTGTTTCTAAAAGGCAGTATTAAAATATGATATGTCTCCAGATTCTCAAAAATAATCGTAAAGTTTGTACCATTTTATTTAGGTGTAACTGAGATAGATAGTTTGAATACAAAGAGTTTTTAATACGTAGGGAATTTGGATAAGGAAATCACTTCCCTTACTGAGTACTGAATGATCCATCTGAATTTCTATCTGCTTCTCATACTACCACCTCCCCTTTCAAAACTGTTTTAGACTCCCAATAATGACTAGCCCAGTATCCAGTATATTATATAACAAATACAGTATCTCTCTAACATCTACAGCCATAATTATTTCATGCCTGTGATGTGGTCAGACACTGGTGCATACTTATAATGTGATTTTTATTTATTTAAACTCAGGAGCATACCTCATTGTGTTTGGGGATTTTTTCTAGTTGCAATCTCTGGAATCACT